>JAAALK010000082.1:20892965-20927462 GCA_019279435.1 Zizania palustris | reverse complement strand
CTGGGCTGTCCCCTCATGGTGTGCCTGGAGGGTAGCCCAGATCTCTCTCGCAGTGGAGAGATGGCTAACACGCTCAAATTCAGTGGGACCTAAACCAGAAAACAAGATGTTCACAGCTTTGCTATTGTTTACATGCTGGGCGATGATACCAGGAGAATCACGCTCAGCAACTGGCAATATGACAAACGTAGCGTGAACGCAAATGTCCCAGATGTCCGAGCTTTGGCTCATGAGATAGGCTCGCATGCGAGTCTTCCAATAATTATAGCCATAAGCTTCCAAGGACGGGACCTTGCCAGGAGACGTCATGATCACTACTGGGGTTTAGAACCGGTTAAGGTATGGAAAAACCCTTGAGGAGCCATGCTGAATAGCGTGGGCCTCATGGCTCCAGAAGTGATG
Source organism: Zizania palustris (assembly GCA_019279435.1). Lineage (NCBI taxonomy): Eukaryota > Viridiplantae > Streptophyta > Magnoliopsida > Poales > Poaceae > Zizania > Zizania palustris. The sequence goes on along the minus strand of JAAALK010000082.1, from coordinate 20,927,060 downwards.
AGTCATTGTCAACGATAGTCAAAGAGGACTGAAGAAGAAAGAAGATCTGCTGTTTCATGGGCCGCGTGTGACTCAGGTACACGGGCAGCGAGCGACTGTTCGGGCAGAGGAGGCTGCGAAGTCGGGCTGGCCCAATCCGGGTGCATGGGCCAGAAGCAGTAGAAGACCCACTGGGCTGTTGACTAGGACTGACTCAGGTACACGGGCGGTGAGTGATTGCCGGGCTGAGAGAGCTGCGGAGTCAGGCCGGCCCAATCCGGGTACCTGGTGCAAAGCCGGTGGAGGCTTTGTCAGTTTCGGCGCAAAACTGACAACCGTTGATCTTGTATCCGACTGTCCAGAAGAGAAGCCGTAGTCGCTACGAAAGCTGAGCTTCCGGATAAGTCATCTGTAACTCTAGGCCCACAGTCAGTCAGTCGTGTCTGTAAAAATTCCTAAGGGCAGTAGAGTCTTTTCATTTATTATTGCGTCTGTAAAAACCCTAAGGGGCTGGTAGAATATTCCTAGTGTTGGGCTGCCTATAAATAGGACCCCAATCCCTAGGGTTTGGACTACCCTTTTGGCTGAAATCAAATCCACTCTATTGGGTCACCTTTTGTTTCTTGCCTTGCCTCTCTCTTCTCCTGTTCCTTGCTTGCGCCGCCAGGGAGATTTTGCCCCTGTGTTTATTGCCTTGGATTTAATGTTGCAGTAAATGCCCTATTTCATTGTGTGCTGCATCTGCAAAGGTTTTAAATGGATTCATTTCATTAGCATAGCAAGTTTTTCCGTGATTTTTGAGGCTTTGGAGGCTTCGGCTGGGTGTGTTCTTCACTCTAGTAGTACTAGTTCTTGCTGTTGCAAGTAGTACTACTTCCCTGCAGCTACAGTGTTCTGTGCAGCTTTTTCACCTTCTATTGCACAACTTTTTGATCGAAGCTGACAGGCTCTATCACCTTTTTGGCTGTGTTTCTGGCGAAGGCCTTCTCTGTTCGAAGCCCCTTAGCTCCGTGAGGCAGGCTTCGATCTAACATCTTCGAAGCCTTCGCTCGATCTTCGATCTTCGGTGTGCGTTCTGTGTTGCTAAGCTTCGAAGTATTTTTCAGAACGAACAGCATCGCATACTTCGAATGACAGTGCGAAGGGGCTTCGGCTCTAGCTGTTCGAAGTCCATACCTCGATAGATTTCGAAGTTGGGTTCGAAGCTTGTAGTTCTGCTAGGCCTCGCACTGACTTTTGTGTGGCGTGTCACCCTTCGTTTCTCTTTTCGAAGCTTGCTCTTTTCGGAGGTAGAGTCTAGGCTTCGGACTTGGTTTTCTGTCGTGTGACAGGCTTCGCTTCTTTGTTCAAAGGTTGCCCGTGTGTGCGTGTTGTGTTCGAAGCTTTCTGTTCGAAGGTTTTGCTTCGAAGCATTCGATCCGAAGCTGTGTTCGATGTTTTGTCTTCGAAGTGCACACTTCGAAGCAGGCTCCGACATTTGTCATACTTCGCTTCAAAGCATACTTCGCTTCTTGCCACTCCGATCTAGACTAGAACCAAACACCTTCGGCATCTTCGACATGCTTCGCATATGACCTTCGAAGCAGGCTCCGTCACCAACCTCCGAAGCAGACCGCGACGTGCGAAGGAGGCTTCGCCAAGTTTCGATCAGGAGACAAATTTTGACAGTAACTTCTCTTTTCATCTTACACATACTTAGATCATTTCATTTAGAAGTTTAGGCCTGTTACATCTTGTTCATCTGCCTTGTTGCACTACTAATAGTTCTCAGTTCTCATCAGTTGTTTCTAGGTTAGAAACCTTTAGACTTAGGCCTTCTGTTTATTTTCTGCTGCGTAGTCTGTTTGAGGTGCGTTAGGTATTGCGACCAGGCCATTGATTCGAAAGAATTTTTAAGGCGCCCATTCACCCCCCCTCTGGTCGCTACTTTCGGTCCTACAACTGGTATCAGAGCTTGGTTAGGGTTTTTCCATACCTTAACCGGTTCTAAACCCCGGTAGTGACCATGACGTCTCCTGGCAAGGTCCCGTCCTTGGAAGCCTATGGCTATCTCATGAGCCAGGGTTCGGACATATGGGACATTTGCGTTCACACCACGTTTGTCATTCTGCCAGTTGCTGAGCAAGGTACTGCTGGTATCATTGCTCAGCATCTGAGCAACAGTAAGGCTGTGAACATTTTGTTTTCTGGCTTAGGTCCCACAGAGTTTGAGCGTGTGAGTCATCTCTCCACTGCGAGAGAGATCTGGGCTACCCTCAAGGCACACCATGAGGGAACAGCACAGGTCAAGGCTCGACTCTATCAGACCTACCGGCGTGAATATGAGAATTTCACACAGAAGCCGGGTGAATCTGTTGAGGCTTTGTTTGGTCGTTTTCAGTCGATCATAAACAAGCTTCGGGACAACAAGGCTGAGGGTGCTCAGTTAGTCTCAGATCACGAGTAGGCGCACAAGGTTCTCCATACCTTGGACCCAAAGATCTGGGAGATCAAGGTATCCTCTATCGTCGAGAGCACTTCTTACGATACCTTGACCATTTCTGAGTTATTTAGCAAGCTGAAGGCCACTGAGGTAGATATCCAGTTGAGATCAAATCTCACTGGTTCTGGATCAAAATCCCTGGCCCTTGCTACACCTTATGTTGATCCCTCTTCTGTGAGCTGTGCTAGTTTCTCCTTGATGTCTATCACTGAGGACCAGCTTGAGTCTTTGGGAGATGATGATTTGTGTCTCTTTAACAACCGAGTGCGTCGTGTCTATGACAAGAGAATGTTCAAAAGACACGGCACAAAATCCGGATGCTTTGAGTGTGGTGATCCAGGACACTTCATCGCCGACTGCCCCAAGCGCAATGGATATAAGGGCACCGGTGGCAGCTTCCACGACTCCGGCAAGCACGACAGCTCCTCCTTCAACAAGGGCAAGCCGAGGACTCGGTTCTTCAAGAAGGCCCTGAAGGACTACCGGCGAGAGAACAAGAAGCGCGACAAGGCCTTCTTCGCCGAGATGGAGAAAAGCTACTCCAAGCGGTCCACGTCTTCTTCCTCGTCATCGAGCTCAAGCGATGAGGAGATCGACATCAGGAAGGGGAAGGACAAGGACGATCCGGCGGGCCTCTGCTTCATGGCTTTCGGGGACAAGCCTAAGAGCCACTCACACCAGCGCCGAAGATCCCGCAAGAGCTTCTGTTCGATGGCTCTTGGGGATAGAGAAGAAAAGAGCTCCTCCAACGACTCCGACGATGACAACAAGGTATCATCATACGAGCGCGAAATAGTGGATTTACTTGAGAGCAATCGTCAGGAGTTGAGATATCGGGAAAAACTGCTTAGGGGGCTAAGAAGAGGATAGATGAGTTAGAGAGTGAGCTTGTCGTGGCGACGGCAGAATTGAGAGTCTATCTTCTTCCCCTTGCTTGGGTGATAGCAGTGAGTGCCCGAAGTGTGAGGTGCTTCTGTGTGACCTGTCGACTCTGAAGTCCAGGTACACAGAAAGGGTTGATGAGAGGGACGCTTTGGCCACTGAGCTTGAAAGTGCTCAGCTGGAGCTGAAAGATGCTCAAGCCACTGTCGTCGCACCCTGTGTTGATTGCCCATCTCATCTAGCTGCCTTAGCTGAGCTGAAATCCAAGGGCGATGAGCATTTGGGTGATTTAGAGAGGTTGAGAGCTGAGCTTGCGCAGACTAGGCTAGAGCTTGAGACACTGTCAGTTCCACCCACTATCTGTGAGAACTGCCTGTCTCTTAGGATGGAGTTGATTAAGCTAAAAGCCGGGAAGTCTGTCCAAGTAGAGAGTGAGTGTGAGACCTGCTTGTCTCAGGTGGAGGTTCTAGCTTCCTTGAGAGAGGAGCTAGCAGACTCTCAGAATGAGAACTTTTACCTCCGTTCTATCCTGAGTTGGATCAGTGCCAGAGAGCCACAACTTGGCATGATGATCCAGCAGTTCAAGAGGCAGGATGGGTTTGGGGTAGGTTACACCTACACCAAGGCTGACTTTGAGAGTGCCATTAGCCGGGCAGTGGAGTCGAGTAAAATGACTCCTGAGCAGAGATACCCCAAGACTCACTCCACTGAGTCCTTCCAGACTTGTCAGCCCAAGGATGGGGTGATTCATGAACCACCCAAAGCTCCACCCAACAAGCCTATCTGGGTTCCTAAGCCCAAACACCTCCACTCTTCTCTAGACTCTCTTCCTGGACCCTCTCAATCCAAGAAGACCACACCAAACACTACCAAGCCCAAACATCCCAAGCCTCAACCACATCCCAAGAAGCCCACCTATCATTGTGAGTACTGTCAGAGAGACGAGCATCTTGCGGAATTCTGCTTCAGGAGGAAGCAGGTTGAGAGAGCAGAGAGGGCTCGTAGTGATCAGGAGCAGTTCTACCAGCAGGGTGGTATACTGCGTGTTCCTCGGCGCGGGGAGAGGCTGGAGGCCAGGCCGCGTCGTGTAGGTGGTGGTAGAGGAGACGGTTTTCTTGCCCATGCTCCAGTTGGTGGTGTCCATTCCGGCAGAGTTCCAGACCATGTTGGCTATGGTTCTGGACCTCATGGCCGCAGGGTTAGGAAGAACCGAGGACCGCGTTTTGAGCCGCGTTTTGGTCCAAACTCTTTTGATGGTTTTCACTTTCCATCTTTTGAGCAGATGGCTCGACACTGGTTTAGCTCTTTTGCTAAACCTGGTGCCGGACCATTTGCTCCCACTTACAGACAATGATTGTGCAGGACCGGGGACTGGAGAATGTTTGGATCATGGACTCAGGATGCTCTCGCTACATGACGGGACATCGCAGATGGTTCTCCAGTCTCACTCCCCCGAGCTCCAAAGAGTACATCACATTCGGGAACAGCGGTCAAGGGAAAGTAAGTGGCATAGGCTCAATTCACATTTCAGATCATTTCTCTTTAAAGAATGTTGCTTTGGTTAAAAATTTGAACTTCAACTTGATTTCTGTGTCGCAACTTCTTGAGGATGGTTTGGAAGTGCGTTTTAAGAAGGGTAATTCTTCTGTGGTTGATTCTAGAGGGTCTTTGGTTTGTCAGATTTTACCTTTCGGTAAAGTTTTTCGAATTGACTTCTCTAGTTCTTTTGGCCCTTCTCGCTGTTTGATTGCTGGATCTTCTTCTGAGCTCTGGAAGTGGCATAGGAGATTAGGTCACTTGAGTTTTGATCTGCTAGTCAGGTTAAGCTCTATGGGCCTCATCCGAGGATTTCCCAAGCTTAAGATGGAGAAGGATCTAGTTTGTCATCCCTGTCGTCATGGGAAAATGGTTGCCGCTTCTCACTCACCTGTGACTCAGGTGATGACTTCGTATCCGGGCGAGCTTATACATTTGGACACTGTAGGTCCAGCTCGGGTACGTTCAGTCGGTGGGAAGTGGTATGCACTTGTGATAGTTGATGACTTTTCTCGTTTTTCGTGGGTTTTCTTTTGGAGTCTAAGGATGAAACGTTTTAGTTTGTTCATGACCTGATTTGAAGCTGAAGAATGAGAACAATGGTCGGATGCGAGCAATTCACTCCGACAACGGCTCTGAGTTCAAGAACTCTCAGTTCGTCAGCTTCTGTAGTGATCAGGGTCTAGACCATCAGTTTTCTTCTCCTTACACTCCCCCACAGAACGGCGTTGTGGAACGAAAAAACCGCACGCTAGTCGAGATGGCCAGGACGATGCTTGATGAGCACAGGACTCCTAGGCATTTTTGGGCTGAAGCCATGAACACGGCTTGCTATCTGGCCAACCGCATTTTCTTAGAGCTTACCTTGGTAAGACATCATATGAGTTGCGGTTTGGCAGACAGCCCAAGGTGAGCCACTTGCGAGCGTTTGGCTGCAAGTGCTTTGTAATCAAGAAGGGAGGGCATTTGGACAAGTTTGAGTCTCGTTGCTGGGATGGTGTTTTTCTTGGATATGCATTGCGTTCTCGAGGCTTCCGTGTTTGGAACCTCGAATCCCAGCTGCTTGTCGAGACTTGTGAGGTTTCTTTTGATGAGTCCTTGCCTTCTTTGACTCCTTCTTTTGAGCTTTCTGGTGATGATGAGCTCGGAGAGTCCATCTTCGAGGAAGATGAGGATACTCCAGCTGCTGATGAGGGTGGGCCTTCTGCATCCCCCGAAGAGCCCACACCTTCTGAGACTTCGACTGATGATGAGGGCGAACCACTGATCACTTCTTCCACTTCGATCGAGCCCCCTCAGTCGAGTCCAGAGGTGCCTGCTGCTGACTCCGGCGAGGTGACCTCAGATCACCAGGGAACCCGAGCAGTTCAGCGTGACCATCCCTCAGAGCTCATCATTGGTGATTTGACTGAGAGAACTTTGCGTTCTTCTGCCTCTCTCGCTGTGTTTGCTGAATCTGCATTTGTTGCATCTTTTGAGCCCAGAGACATTTCTCATGCTCTTTCTGACTCTAATTGGATTAACGCTATGCAAGAAGAGCTTGAGAATTTTGTCCGCAATCGAGTTTGGACACTAGTTGAGCCGCCACCAGGATGCAACCCCATAGGCACCAAGTGGGTATTCAAGAACAAACAAGGTGAAGATGGGGTTGTGGTGCGCAACAAGGCTCGACTAGTTGCCCAGGGTTATTGCCAGAAGGAAGGTATTGACTTTGAAGAAACCTTCGATCCTGTTGCCCGTCTTGAGTCCATTCGTATTCTTCTAGCTTTTGCCGTTTCGAAGGGTTTTAAGCTTTTTCAAATGGATGTTAAGAGTGCTTTTCTGAATGGGTTCATAGAGGAGGAAGTTTATGTTAGGCAACCCCCCGGTTTTGAGAACCCTAAGTTTCCTCGACATGTTTTTAAGTTGCACAAAGCTTTATACGGGTTGAAGCAAGCCCCCAGGGCTTGGTATGACCGGTTGAAGCAATTTTTGTTGGGGAAGGGCTTTGTGATGGGTTCTGTGGACAAAACTCTTTTCTTGCTCAGAGATGCTTCAGATTTTTTAGTTGCTCAGATTTACGTGGATGATATTATTTTTGGCGGTACTACTAATGATCTTGTGTCTAAGTTTTCTGAGCAGATGCACAGTGAGTTTGAGATGAGCCTCATGGGTGAGCTCAAGTACTTCTTAGGGCTCCAGATCAAGCAAACCAAGGACGACACCTTCATCCACCAAGGTAAGTACACTCGCGATATGTTAAAGAAATTTGATTTTGGTGGTGAATTGAAGCCGCAGATGACCCCGATGGGCACTTCTGGGGGTTTGGACAAGGACGAGAGCGGTGTCAAGGTCAATGAGAGAGAGTTTCGAGGGATGATCGGTTCGCTGTTGTACTTAACGGCAACAAGACCGGACATACAGTTCGCCGTAGGACTTTGCGCGCGTTTTCAGTCTTCACCACGCGCGTCTCACCGGCAGGCTGTCAAGCGCATTTTCAGGTATCTCACCTATGTGCCTGATCTTGGTCTTTACTATTCAGCATCATCATCTCTTGATTTATCTGGCTTTTCGGACGCTGACTTTGGTGGGTGCCGGTTGGATCGCAAGTCGACTTCCGGTACTTGCCAGTTTCTCCGTTCCTCTCTTGTCTCTTGGTCTTCTCGAAAGCAATCTGGAGTTGCTCTTTCGACCACAGAGGCTGAGTACGTAGCTGCTGCTAGCTGCTGCTCACAGTTGGTTTGGATGATTTCCACTCTACGAGATTTTGGGTTGTTCTTTCCTACCAGGGTTCCATTGTTTTGCGACAGCACCAGTGCTATTAGTGTAGGGAAAAACCCGTGTCTCCATTCAAAAACCAAACATATTGATGTGCGCTTTCACTTCTTGCGGGATCAATATGAGAAAGGTGTCATTGACCTTGTTCATGTTGATACCCATCATCAGTTGGCTGACATTTTCACCAAACCCCTAGATCAGTCTACCTTTGAGCGTTTACGAGGGGATTTGGGTGTTGTGTATCCTTTTTAGGATATTTTGCGTCAGTTTTCTTTCTTCTTTACTCTTTTCTTGAGTCTTTTTGTGTGTGTGTTCATACCTTGCATATTCACATATCACACTTTAGAGATGCTTCTGTTATATGATTGAACTGCTTTACTTATTCTAGCTGGTACATGCTTTTGATTACTTGTCGATGATCATGCTTTGCTTCAGTTCAAATGATATGCTGATATCTGTCATATGCATGGCTTTTATGCTTTAAACTTGAAAACTTAATCACCATTGCTTCTGGTAACTAGCATGTGTAGGCTGAGTGCTTTTGCTATCTGTTACATGCCTTGTAGCCAGTTCATCACATAGATGCAGATATGCAACTTGGACATCTTTATGCTTTAACATGGAAAATGTGCTATAAAAATGATAAAAATCAAAATGAATGAAAATTCCATGCCTTTTTTTTATGCTTGAGTTGAAAAGATCCAAGTGGGTTTGCCTTGTCGCATTGCATTGTTCTGGACCGCTTACCATAGCACTTTGGTATGAACTAGGACAGTGTAGTGTATGCCAAGACCAATGTCTTAAGCTTCTGATGGTCCAGTTCTGGCCTAGGCTTGACTTGGTCGGTTAGCATAAGGTTTGACATGCAAATAACCCTTGGCAAAAATGAAAAAGGAAAATGAAAAAGCTTGAAAAATGAAATGATAACAAGTTTGCCGAAGCACTTTGTTTTGCACCAAGCTTATCTTGGTAGATATCAGTTAGTTTTTGCATCTCATGTTTTACCTTGCTTGTTTTACTAGAAAATATGGTGATACTTTTTGTTTGCGAAAACTGAAAAATGCGTGCTAATGACTTTCTTTTGATATCATCTGTTGCACTGATCATGCCATGTGTCGTTACAGTATGACTTTTGCTGTATTTGTTAGATGTTGTAATTGCAGTCAATCATATCTGAGAAGCATGCTTTCTACACTCCTTATGCACTCCAGTTGAATTCACTGCATATTTTGAGGGGGGGTTGCATTTCAGGGGGAGTCTGTGTCTCTTTTGAGTGCTTGATGAGTTCACTTGTCAACAAGGGGGAGAAAATTTGGGATCAGAGTTTAAGGGGGAGTTCTTACTCTGTTGATATCCTTGTTGTTCTGAAATCGCACTCATTATGAGCTTTTACGTTTTGGTTAACCATAATGACCACTTCTTGCTTCCTTTCGGCTTTTGGTCATTAGGGTTAAACTTTTACCTTCTTTTTCTTCTTCTCTGTTTTCTTGTGTTTTGTTTTCGTGTTTCCACATTTGTTCGCAGGTGCTGAAGAACCGAGAAAAGAGGAGTGTTGACAAGGCACTCATCAAGGGGGAGATTGAGGAGCCATGCTGAATAGCGTGGGCCTCATGGCTCTAGAAGTGATGAGTCATTGTCAACGATAGTCAAAGAGGACTGAAGAAGAAAGAAGATCTGCTGTTTCATGGGCCGCGTGTGACTCAGGTACACGGGCAGCGAGCGACTGTTCGGGCAGAGGAGGCTGCGAAGTCGGGCTGGCCCAATCCGGGTGCATGGGCCAGAAGCAGTAGAAGACCCACTGGGCTGTTGACCAGGACTGACTCAGGTACACGGGCGGTGAGTTATTGCCGGGCTGAGAGAGCTGCGGAGTCAGGCCGGCCCAATCCGGGTACCTGGTGCAAAGCCGGTGGAGGCTTTGTCAGTTTCGGCGCAAAACTGACAACCGTTGATCTTGTATCCGACTGTCCAGAAGAGAAGCCGTAGTCGCTACGAAAGCTGAGCTTCCAGATAAGTCATCTGTAACTCCAGGCCCACAGTCAGTCAGTCGTGTCTGTAAAAATTCCTAAGGGCAGTAGAGTCTTTTCATTTATTATTGCGTCTGTAAAAACCCTAAGGGGCTGGTAGAATATTCCTAGTGTTGGGCTGCCTATAAATAGGACCCCAATCCCTAGGGTTTGGACTACCCTTTTGGCTGAAATCAAATCCACTCTATTGGGTCACCTTTTGTTTCTTGCCTTGCCTCTCTCTTCTCCTGTTCCTTGCTTGCGCCGCCAGGGAGATTTTGCCCCTGTGTTTATTGCCTTGGATTTAATGTTGCAGTAAATGCCCTATTTCGTTGTGTGCTGCATCTGCAAAGGTTTTAAATGGATTCATTTCATTAGCATAGCAAGTTTTTCCGTGATTTTTGAGGCTTTGGAGGCTTCGGCTGGGTGTGTTCTTCACTCTAGTAGTACTAGTTCTTGCTGTTGCAAGTAGTACTACTTCCCTGCAGCTACAGTGTTCTGTGCAGCTTTTTCACCTTCTATTGCACAACTTTTTGATCGAAGCTGACAGGCTCTATCACCTTTTTGGCTGTGTTTCTGGCGAAGGCCTTCTCTGTTCGAAGCCCCTCAGCTCCGTGAGGCAGGCTTCGATCTAACATCTTTGAAGCCTTCGCTCGATCTTCGATCTTCGGTGTGCGTTCTGTGTTGCTAAGCTTCGAAGTATTTTTCAGAACGAACAGCATCGCATACTTCGAATGACAGTGCGAAGGGGCTTCGGCTCTAGCTGTTCGAAGTCCATACCTCGATAGATTTCAAAGTTGGGTTCGAAGCTTGTAGTTCCGCTAGGCCTCGCACTGACTTTTGTGTGGCGTGTCACCCTTCGTTTCTCTTTTCGAAGCTTGCTCTTTTCGGAGGTAGAGTCTAGGCTTCGGACTTGGTTTTCTGTCGTGTGACAGGCTTCGCTTCTTTGTTCAAAGGTTGCCCGTGTGTGCGTGTTGTGTTCGAAGCTTTCTGTTTGAAGGTTTTGCTTCGAAGCATTCGGTCCGAAGCTGTGTTCGAAGTTTTGTCTTCGAAGTGCACACTTCGAAGCAGGCTCCGACATTTGTCATACTTCGCTTCGAAGCATACTTCGCTTCTTGCCACTCCGAACTAGACTAGAACCAAACACCTTCGGCTTCTTCGACATGCTTCGCATCTGACCTTCGAAGCAGGCTCCATCACCAACCTCCGAAGCAGACCGCGACGTGCGAAGGAGGCTTCGCCAAGTTTCGATCAGGAGACAAATTTTGACAGTAACTTCTCTTTTCATCATACACATACTTAGATCATTTCATTGAGATGTTTAGGCCTGTTACATCTTGTTCATCTGCCTAGTTGCACTACTAATAGTTCTCAGTTCTCATCAGTTGTTTCTAGGTTAGAAACCTTTAGACTTAGGCCTTCTGTTTATTTTCTGCTGCGTAGTCTGTTTGAGGTGCGTTGGGTATTGGGACCAGGCCATTGATTCGAAAGAATTTTTAAGGCGCCCATTCACCCCCCCTCTGGTCGCTACTTTCGGTCCTACAACCCTAACCAGGCTCTGATACCACTTGTAGGACCGAAAGTAGCGACCAGAGGGGGGGTGAATGGGTGCCTCAAAATATTCTAACGAAACAATGGCCTGTTCCCAACACCCAACGCACCTCAACAGACTAACAGCAAATATAAACAGATCAACAGAACCTCAAAAGATCTAGCCTAAAAAACAACCGGTGTCCTAATCGAAAAGACACCAACACAGTGCTAATAGGCTGTTTAATTAGAGCATTCAAAACATGGCAAATTAAACTTCACAGAAATAGATCATCACAGCAATTTATCTGAGTGCACATAAGAAGAGTTGAGAGATTACTGTTCAAGGTTGTCTCCTGTTTGATACTTGACGAAGCCTATGTGGAGCGAAGCCTGCGGTTGTCGAAGCCTGCTTCGAAGTTGTTGTGCGAAGGTGTAGACAACAAAGCTAGCTTCGAAACAGAGCATAACAAAATATTCGAACAACACTTCGAACAAGCAGAGACTCCGAAGGCTGACAGCGAAGTACCTTCGAAAACAAAACTACAGAGCCTATACTCCGAGATGAAAACTTCAAAGTTCTGAACACTGAAACGAAGATAAAACAATGTGGGACCTACGATATAACTTCGAGCAGTGACACCTCCGTCAAAACATACTTCAGAAAAGCTAGATCATAGCTATCGCGCAGGCTTCGAAAACAACAGCGAAGTCCTCACAGAAAATACGAAAGAGCTAACGGAGCACAAAGTGCTATTCTGTGGAGCCGACACGAAAAACATGCTTCGAACGCCTAGCCAACTTCGCAGCTGACACCTCCGAAACAAAAACCGAAGCTCGCAGCTGTCGAAGTACCTTCGCACAGTGCACACTTCAGAGAAACACTACTGGTAAAGCCAAGACCCCGTGCAAAAAGCAAACAGTCTGCAACCGCAGCTAGTTGAGCCGGATGTGGGACCCACACGTATATGGCAGCCAGTTTTTGATAGAACTGAGGACTCTTCTGCTACCTATACGTGAGATAGGCCAAATAGGCTGAAGCCTATGAGATGATTACCTGACACGCAGGAATAAAATAACTAGCAGCTGTCCGCATACACAGAGAACAACAACAGAGCAAGAAAATCCTGAAGAGACTAGTCACACAATGCACTCAAGTAGTAGCTATGTGCAGAAAACTTCCTGCCATGAACAAGCTAGGGACTAGCCTAGCTGTGGCAGCCTTGATGAGAAAGATAATTAAAAAACAATGCTGAAATTTTTGCTCATCTTCCAAAAGCACGAATCAGGATAGCTGTAGCTATCAAAACTAGCTATCATAACAGCCATAAACACAAGCTAGCTACAACACAGGATAGTGTAAAAATTAGATGAAATAGAAACCAGCCTAGGCTGCAGCAAGACACAAATCAACGCAGGAAATCAGCATGCTTAAAAATTGTGCCAAGAAAGAGAACTCACTGCCGTGCAACAAAAATACTAGCAAATAAACTATTCTGCACAACAGAGAACAAAAAGAGACCCGCAAGAAAGATGTTTCAGGAACACGGCATAAAAAAAACAAGCAGAAATAAAATACTTCAAGGATAGACTATGCTCTACCAAAAACTATTAAAACTGTCACAGGGAAAGAACTGTAGCAAGAAAAAACATAGCCCGAGCACACAGAAAAGCAAGATACGCGAAATGATGCAACAGAAGCCAAAATCGCAGCGAGACGTCAGAAAATTAATAGGGGAAGAATAAAACTGATGAAGTGGATTCTTGACATATGCGCAAAGAACAGGAACAACCGAGAGACATGGCGGCACTCACAGGAACAGGGGATGAGCAGGAGCAAATCGTGGGGAAAGTGAACTCATATTTGTCATTTAGCTGAGTTAAACCTAACCCTAGGGATTGGGGCCTATTTATAGGCAGCCCAATAAATGGGTAAAATGCAGAAATACCCCTATGGTTTTTTACAGACGCTGAAATAAATGGAAAAGACCAAACTGCCCTTAGGATATTTTTACAGACTCGACTGACTGACTATGGGCCTAGGGACAAAATAGTAAACTCCTATTTACAGATGACATATCCGGAAGCTAAGCTTTCGTAGCGACTACGGCTTCTCTTCTGGACAGTCCGATGCGAGATCAGCGGTCGTCAGTTTTGCGCCGAAACTGACAAAGCGTCCACCGACTTTGCACCAGGTACCCGGATTGGGCCGGCCCGACTCCGCAGCTCTCTCATCCCGGCAATCGCTCACCGCCCGTGTACCTGAGTCAATCTTAGTCAACAGTCCAGTGGATCCTCTGCTGCTCCTAGCCCATGTACCCGGATTGGGCCAGCCCGACTTCGCGGCCCCTCTGCCCGACAGTCGCTCGCTGCCCGTGTACCTGAGTCCCACGCGACCCAGATGCAGCAGATCTTCTCTCTCATTTCAGTCCTCTTTGAGTACCGTTGACAATGACTCATCACATCTGGAGCCATGAGGCCCACGCTATTTAGCATGGCTCCTCAATCTCCCCCTTGATGAGTGCATTGTCAACACTTCTCTTCTTCAGCTCTCAGTACCTACAAACAACTGTGGAAACACGAAAACAAAAACACAAGAAAACAGAAGAGAAGAAAACAAAGTAAAAATTTAACCCTAATGACCAAAAGCCAAACAAAAGCAGGAAACGGTCATTATGGTTAACCCAAAGTAAAAGCTCAAAATGAGTGCAGTCTCAGAAACATCAACAAGGTTATCAAAGAGTAAGGACAAACGGGACAAAAACTCCCCTTGAAACAAATCCCCCTTAAACTCTTATACCAAAATTTCTCCCCCTTGTTGACAAGTGAACTCATCAAGCACTCTAAAACGACACTGACTCCCCCTCAAAATATGCAATGAATGCAACTGGGGTGCAGGTGGAGTGTAGAAAGCATGCTTCTCAGATATGATTGACTGCAATTACAATATCTAACAAGTATAGCAAAAGACTTACTGTCTAAGACACATGGCATGATCAGTGCAACAGATGATATCTAAAGAAAGTCATTAGCACGCATTTTTTCAATTTTTGCTAATAAAAGTATCACCACATTTTTCAGATGACAAGCAAAGTAAAGCATGAGATGCAGAAGCTAACTGATATCTACCAAGATAAGCATTGTTCAAAAACAAAGTGCTTCAACAAACTTGTTGTCTTTTTAATTTTCAGGCTTTTTCATTTTCCTTTTTCATTTTTGCCAAGGGTTATTTGCATGTCAAACCTTATGCTAACCGACCAAGTCAAGCCTAGGCCAGAACTGGACCATCGGAAGCTTAAGACATTGGTCTTGGCATAGACTACAATATCCTAGTTCATACCAAAGTGCTATGGTAAGCAGTCCAGAATAAAGTAGTGCGACAAAGCAAACCCACTTGGATCTTTTTCAAATCAAGCATAAAAAGGCATGGAATTTTCATTCATTTTTGATTTTTTTTATCATTTTTAAAGCACATTTTCCATGTTAAAGCATAAAGATGTCCAAGTTGCGTTTCTGCAAACTATGTGATGAACTAGCTACAAGGTATGTAACAGATAGCAAAAGCACTCAGCCTACACATGCTAGTTACCAGAAGTAATGGTGATCATTTTTCAAGTTTAAAGTGTAAAAGCCATGCATATGACAGATATCAGACATATCAAGCAAACTGAAACAAGGCATGATCATTGACAAGTAATCAAAAGCATGTACTAGCTAGAATAAGTAAAGCAGTTCAATCATATAACAGAAGCAAGCTCAAAAGTGTGATATGTGAATATGTATGATATGAACGCACACAAAAAGACTCAAGAAAAGAGTATAGAAGAAAGAAAACTGACGCAAAATGTCCTAGAAAGGATACACAACACCCAAATCCCCTCGTAAACGCTCAAAAGTAGACTGATCTAGGGGTTTGGTGAAAATATCAGCCAATTGATGATGGGTATCAACATGAACAAGGTCAATGACACCTTTCTCATATTGATCCCGCAGAAAGTGAAAACGCACATCAATGTGTTTGGTTTTTGAATGGAGACATGGGTTTTTCCCTACACTAATAGCACTGGTGCTGTCGCAAAACAAAGGAACTCTGGTAGGAAAGAACAATCCAAAATCTCGCAGAGTGGAAATCATCCAAACCAACTGTGAGCAGCAGCTAGCAGCAGCTACGTACTCAGCCTCAGTGGTCGAAAGAGCAACTCCAGATTGCTTTCAAGAAGACCAAGAAACAAGAGACGAACCAAGAAACTGGCAAGTACCGGAAGTCGACTTGCGATCCAACCGGCACCCACCAAAGTCAGCATCCGAAAAACCAGATAAATCAAGAGAAGATGATGCTGAATAGCAAAGACCAAGATCAGGCGCATAGGTAAGATACCTGAAGATGCGTTTGACAGCCTGCCGATGAGATGCGCGTGGTGAAGACTGGAAGCGCGCGCATAGTCCCATGGCGAACTGTATGTCTGGCCTTGTCGCCATCAAGTACAGCAGCGAACCGATCATCCCTCGAAACTCTCTCTCGTTGACCTTGACGCCGCTCTCGTCCTTGTCCAGGCCCCCAGATGTACCCATTGGGGTCATCTGAGGCTTCAACTCTCCACCAAAGTCGAATTTCTTCAACATGTCCCGAGTGTACTTACCCTGGTGGATGAAGGTGCCATCCTTGGTCTGCTTGATCTGGAGCCCTAGAAAGTACTTGAGCTCACCCATGAGGCTCATCTCAAACTCACTTTGCATCTGCTCAGAAAACTTGGACACAAGATCATTAGTAGTACCGCCAAAAATAATATCATCCACGTATATGTGAGCGACTAAAAAATCTGAAGCATCTCTGAGCAAGAAGAGAGTCTTATCCACAAAACCCATCACAAAGCCCTTCCCCAACAAAAACTGCTTTAACCGGTCATACCAAGCCCTGGGGGCTTGCTTTAACCCGTATAAAGCTTTTTGCAATTTAAAAACATGTCGAGGAAACTTGGGGTTTTCAAAACCGGGGGGCTGCCTAACATAAACCTCCTCCTCTATGTACCCGTTCAGAAAAGCACTCTTGACGTCCATTTGAAAAAGCTTAAAACCCTTCGAAGCGGCAAAAGCTAAAAGAATGCAAATGGACTCAAGACGGGCAACAGGACCGAAGGTTTCTTCAAAATCAATACCTTCCTTCTGGCAGAAACCCTGGGCAACTAATCGAGCTTTGTTGCGCACCACAACCCCATCTTCACCTTGCTTGTTCTTGAACACCCACTTGGTGCCTATGGGGTTGCATCCAGGTGGCAGCTCAACCAGTGTCCAAACCCGATTGCGGACAAAATTCTCAAGCTCTTCTTGCATGGCATTAATCCAGTTCGAGTCAGAAAGAGCATGAGAAATGTCTCTGGGCTCAAAAGATGCAACAAAAGCAGATTCAGCAAACACAGCAAGAGAGTCAACAGACGAACGCAAAGTTCTTGTAGACACATCACCAATGATGAGCTCTGAGGGATGATCACGCTGAACTGCTTGGGATCCCTGGTGATCTGAAGTCACCTCACCGGAGTCAGCAGCTGGCACCTCTGGACTCGACTGAGGGGGCTCGATCGAAGTGGAAGAAGTGATCAGAGGTCCGCCCTCATCCTCAGTCGAAGTCTCAGAAGGTGTGGGCTCTGCAGGAGGTGCAGAAGGCCCACCCTCATCAGCAGCTGGAGTATCCTCATCTTCCTCGAAGATGGACTCTCCGAGCTCACCATCACCAAAAAGCTCAAAAGAAGGATTCAAAGAAGGCAAGGACTAATCAAACGAAACCTCACAAGTCTCGACAAGCTGCTGGGAGTCGAGGTTCTAAACACGAAAGCCTCGAGAATGCAAAGCGTAACCAAGAAAAACACCATCCCAGCAACGAGACTCAAACTTGTCCAAATGCCCTCCCTTTTTGAGCACAAAGCACTTGCAGCCAAACGCTCGCAAGTGGGTCACCTTGGGCTGTCTGCCAAACCGCAACTCATAAGAGGTCTTACCAAGGTAAGCTCTAAGAAAAATGCGGTTGGCCAGATAGCAAGCCGTGTTCATGGCTTCAGCCCAAAAACGCCTAGGAGTCCTGTGCTCATCAAGCATCGTCTTGGCCATCTCGACTAGCGTGTGGTTCTTTCGTTCCACAACGCCGTTCTGTGGGGGAGTGTAAGGAGCAGAAAACTGATGGTCAAGACCCTGATCACTGCAGAAGCTGACGAACTGAGAGTTCTTGAACTCAGAGCCATTGTCGGAGCGAATTGCTCGCATCCGACCATTGTTCTCATTCTTAGACTCCAAAAAGAAAACCCACGAGAATCGAGAAAAATCGTCAACAATCACAAGTGCGTACCACTTCCCACCGACTGAGCGTACCCGAGCTGGACCGACAGTGTCCATGTGTAACAGCTCGCCCGGATACGAAGTCATCACCTGAGTCACAGGTGAGTGAGAAGCGGCAACCATTTTCCCTTGACGACAGGGATGGCAAACTAGATCCTTTTCCATTTTAAGCTTGGGCAATCCTCGGATGAGTTCCATAGAGCTCAACCTGACTAGCAGATCAAAACTCAAATGACCTAACCTCCTATGCCACTTCCAGAGCTCAGAAGAGGATCCATCAATCAAATAGCGAGAAGGGCCAAAAGAACTAGAGAAGTCAATTAGAAAAACTTTACCGAAAGGTAAGATCTGGCAAATCAAAGACCCTCTAGAATCAAACACAGAAGAATTGCCCTTCTTAAAACGCACCTCCAAACCATCCTCAAGAAGTTGCGAAACAGAAATCAAATTGAAGTTCAAGTTTCCAACCAAACCAACGTTCTTTAAAGAAAAATGGTCTGAAATGAGAATTGAGCCAATACCACTTACTTTCCCTTGACCACTGTTCCCGAAGGTGATGTACTGTTTGGAGCTCGGGGGAGTGAGACTAGAGAACCATCTGCGATGTCCCGTCATGTGGCGAGAGCATCCTGAGTACATGATCCAAATGTTCTCTAGTCCCCGATCCTGCACAATCAGTGGTTGTAAGTGGGAGCAAATGGTCCGGCACCGGGTTTAGCAAAAGAGCTAAACCAGTGTCGAGCCATCTGCTCAAAAGACGGAAAGTAGAAATCATCAGAAAAGTTTGGACAAAAATGCGGCTCAAAGCGCGGTCCTCGGTTTTGCCAAAAACCTCGGCCACGAGTTCCAGGACCGTAGCCAAAATGACCTGAAGCTCTGCCGGTACGAACACCACCATCTGGAGCACGACCATGAAAGTCGTCTCCTCTACCACCACCAACACGACGCGGCCTGGCCTCCAGCCTCTCCCTGCGTCGAGGAACTCTCAATCTACCACCCTGCTGGTAGAACTCCTCCTGACCACCACGAGCACGCTCTACTCTCTTAACACGCTTCCTCCTGAAGCAAAACTCTGCAAGATGTCCGTCTCTCTGACAATACTCACAATGATAGGTGGGCTTCTTGGGATGTGGTTGAGGCTTGGGATTCTTGGGCTTAGTGGTGTTAGGTGTAGACTTCTTGGGTTGAGAGGGTCCAGGAAGAGAGTCAAGAGAAGTGTGGAGGTGTTTCGGCTTTGGAACCCAGATGGGCTTCTTGGGTGGAGCTTTGGGCTGTTCATGGATTACTCCATCCTTGGGCTGACTAGACAGGGAAGACTCAGTGGAGTGAGTCTTGGGATATCTCTGCTCAGGAGTCATTTTACTCCACTCCACTGCCCGGCTAATGGCACTCTCAAAGTCAGCCTTGGTGTAGGTATAACCTACCCCAAACCCATCCTGCCTCTTGAATGCTGGATCATCATGCCGAGCAATGGCTCTCTGGCACTGATCCAACTCAGGATAGACCGGAGGTAAAAGTTCTCATTCTGAGAATCAGCTAGCTCCTCTCTCAAGGATGCTAGTACCTCCACCTGAGACAAGCAGGTCTCACACTCACTATCTATCTGGACAGACTTCTCGGCTTTTAGCTTAATCAACTCAAGTCTAAGAGACAGACAGTTCTCACAGACAGTGGGTGGAACTGACAATGTCTCAAGCTCTAGCCTAGTCTGCGCCAGCTCAGCTCTCATTCTCTCCAAATCACCCAGATGCTCATCACCCTTGGCTTTCAGCTCAGCTAAACTAGCAAGATGAGATGGGCAATCAGCACAAGGTACGACGACAGTGGCTTGAGCATCTTTCAGCTCCAGCTGAGCGTTTTCAAGCTCAGTGGCGAAAGCGTCCCTCTCATCAACCCTTTCTGTGTACCTGGACTTCAAAGTCGACAGGTCACACAGAAGCACCTCACACTTTGGGCACTCACTGCTATCACCCAAGCAAGGGGAAGAAGATAGACTCTCAATTCTGCCGTTGGCCACGGCAAGCTCACTCTCTAACTCATCTATCCTCTTCTTAGCCCCTCTAAGCAGTTTTTCCCGATATTTTAACTCCTGACGATTGCTTTCAAGTAAATCAACGATTTCGCATTCATAAGATGATACCTTTTCGTTGTCGTCGTCGTCGGAGTCATCGGAGGATCCCTTCTCTTCCTTATCCCCAAGAGCCATTGAGCAAAAGCTCTTGCGGGATCTTCGGCGCTGATGTGAGCGGCTCTTCGGTCTGTCCCCAAAGGCCATGAAGCAAAGGCCCGCTGGATCGTCCTTGTCCTTCCCCTTCCTGATGATGATCTCCTCATCGCTCGAGCTCGATCAAGAGGAAGAAGACGTGGACCGCTTGGAGTAGCTCTTCTCCATCTCAGCGAAGAAGGCCTTGTCGCGCTTCTTGTTCTCTCGCCGATCGTCCTTCAGGGCCTTTCTGAAGAATCTGGTCTTTGGCTTGCCCTTGTTGAAGGAGGAGCTGTCGTGCTTGCCTGAGTCGTGGAAGCCACCACCGGTGCCCTTCTTGTGGCCATTGCGCTTGGGGCAGTCGGCGATGAAGTGTCCTGGATCACCACACTCAAAGCATCCGGTCTTTGTGCCGTGTCTTTTGAACATCCTCTTATCATAGACACGACGCACCCGGTTGTTAAAAAGACACAAATCATCATCTCCCAACGACTCAAGCTGATCCTCAGTGATAGACATCAAAGAGAACCCAACACAACTCACAGAAGAGGGATCAACAGAAGGTGTAGCAAGGGCCAGAGACTTTGATCCAGAGCCAGTGAGATTTGTTCTCAACTGGGTATCAACCTCGGTGGCCTTCAGCTTGCTAAACAAATCAGAAATGGTCAAGGTATCATAAGAAGTGCTCTCAATGATAGAGGATACCTTGATCTCCCAGATCTTTGGGTCCAAGGTATGGAGAACCTTGAGCGCCTGTTCGTGATCTGAGACTAACTGAACACCCTCAGCCTTGTTGTCCCGAAGCTTGTTTATGATCGACTGAAAACGACCAAACAACGCTTCAACAGATTCACTCGGCTTCTGTGTGAAGTTCTCATATTCACGCCGGTAGGTCTGATAGAGCCGAGCCTTGACCTGGGCTGTCCCCTCATGGTGTGCCTGGAGGGTAGCCCAGATCTCTCTCGCAGTGGAGAGATGGCTAACACGCTCAAATTCAGTGGGACCTAAACCAGAAAACAAGATGTTCACAGCTTTGCTATTGTTTACATGCTGGGCGATGATACTAGGAGAATCACGCTCAGCAACTGGCAATATGACAAACGTAGCGTGAACGCAAATGTCCCAGATGTCCGAGCTTTGGCTCATGAGATAGGCTCGCATGCGAGTCTTCCAATAATTATAGCCATAAGCTTCCAAGGACTGGACCTTGCCAGGAGACGTCATGATCACTACTGGGGTTTAGAACCGGTTAAGGTATGGAAAAACCCTAACCAGGCTCTGATACCACTTGTAGGACCGAAAGTAGCGACCAGAGGGGGGTGAATGGGTGCCTCAAAATATTCTAACGAATCAATGGCATGTTCCCAACACCCAACGCACCTCAACAGACTAACAGCAAATATAAACAGATCAACAGAACCTCAAAAGATCTAGCCTAAAAAACAACCGGTGTCCTAATCGAAAAGACACCAACATAGTGCTAATAGGCTGTTTAATTAGAGCATTCAAAACATGCCAGATTAAACTTCACAGAAATAGATCATCACAGCAATTTATCTGAGTGCACATAAGAAGAGTTGAGAGATTACTGTTCAAGGTTGTCTCCTGTTTGATACTTGACGAAGCCTGTGTGGAGCGAAGCCTGCGGTTGTCGAAGCCTGCTTCGAAGTTGTTGTGCGAAGGTGTAGACAACAAAGCTAGCTTCGAAACAGAGCAGAACAAAATATTCGAACAACACTTCGAACAAGCAGAGACTCTAAAGGCTGACAGCGAAGTACCTTCGAAAACAAAACTACAGAGCCTATACTCCAAGATGAAAACTTCAAAGTTCTGAACACTGAAACGAAGATAAAACAATGTGGGACCTACGATATAACTTCGAGCAGTGACACCTCCGTCAAAACATACATCAGAAAAGCTAGATCATAGCTATCGCGCAGGCTTCGAAAACAACAGCGAAGTCCTCACAGAAAATACGAAAGAGCTAACGGAGCACAAAGTGCTATTCTGTGGAGCCGACGCGAAAAACAGGCTTCGAACGCCTAGCCAACTTCGCAGCTGACACCTCCGAAACAAAAACCGAAGCTCGCAACTGTCGAAGTACCTTCGCATAGTGCACACTTCGGAGAAACACTATTGGTAAAGCCCAGACCCCGTGCAAAAAGCAAACAGTCTGCAACCGCAGCTAGTTGAGCCGGATGTGGGACCCACACGTATATGGCAGCCAGTTTTTGATATTACTGAGGACTCTTCTGCTACCTATACGTGAGATAGGCCAAATAGGCTGAAGCCTATGAGATGATTACCTGACACGCAGGAATAAAATAACTAGCAGCTGTCCGCATACACAGAGAACAACAACAGAGCAAGAAAATCCTGAAGAGACTAGTCACACAATGCACTCAAGTAGTAGCTATGTGCAGAAAACTTCCTGCCATGAACAAGCTAGGGACTAGCCTAGCTGTGGCAGCCTTGCTGAGAAAGATAATTAAAAAACAATGCTGAAATTTCTGCTCATCTTCCAAAAGCACGAATCAGGATAGCTGTAGCCTATCAAAACTAGCTATCATAGCAGCCATAAACACAAGCTAGCTACAACACAGGATAGTGTAAAAATTAGATGAAATAGAAACCAGCCTAGGCTGCAGCAAGACACAAATCAACGCAGGAAATCAGCATGCTTAAAAACTGTGCAAGAAAGAGAACTCACTGCCGTGCAACAAAAATACTAGCAAATAAACTATTCTACACATCAGAGAACAAAAAGAGACCCGCAAGAAAGATGTTTCAGGAACACGGCATAAAAAAACAAGCAGAAATAAAATACTTCAAGGATAGACTATGCTCTACCAAAAACTATTAAAACTGTCACAGGGAAAGAACTGTAGCAAGAAAAAACATAGCCCGAGCACACAGAAAAGCAAGATACGCGAAATGATGCAACAGAAGCCAAAATCGCAGCGAGACGTCAGAAAATTAATAGGGGAAGAATAAAACTGATGAAGTGGATTCTTGACGTATGCGCAAAGAACAGGAACAACCGAGAGACATGGCGGCGCTCACAGGAACAGGGGATGAGCAGGAGCAAATTGTGGGGAAAGTGAACTCATATTTGTCATTTAGCTGAGTTAAACCTAACCCTAGGGATTGGGGCCTATTTATAGGCAGCCCAATAAATAGGTAAAATGCAGAAATACCCCAAGGGTTTTTTACAGACGCTGAAATAAATGGAAAAGACCAAACTACCCTTAGGATATTTTTACAGACTCGACTGACTGACTATGGGCCTAGGGACAAAATAGTAAACTCCTATTTACAGATGACTTATCCGGAAGCTAAGATTTCGTAGCGACTACGACTTCTCTTCTGGACAGTCCGATGTGAGATCAGTGGTCGTCAGTTTTGCGCCGAAACTGACAAAGCGTCCACCGACTTTGCAACAGGTACCCGGATTGGGCCGGCCCGACTCCGCAGCTCTCTCAGCCCGGTAATCGCTCACCGCCCGTGTACCTGAGTCAATCTTGGTCAACAGTCCAGTGGATCCTCTGCTGCTCCTAGCCCATGTACCCGGATTGGGCCAGCCCGACTTCACGGCCCCTCTGCCCGACAGTCGCTCGCTGCCCGTGTACCTGAGTCCCACGCGACCCAGATGCAGCAGATCTTCTCTCTCATTTCAGTCCTCTTTGACTACCGTTGACAATGACTCATCACATCTGGAGCTATGAGGCCCACGCTATTCAGCATGGCTCCTCACTGGTGCAGGTGCTGGTGCGCGAGGGGCAGGTTCCCCGTTCTACAGTCGGTCCAACTGAGCTTGTTGGTGCTGCATCTGAGTGAGGAGGGTGGTGATTAGTTGGTTCTAATTTGCCATCATCTCCGCCAAAGTGGGGTGGTTGGCGGAGGGCGACCCAGACTAACGCGGGCCCGTTGCACCCCAGTTGGGTACAACACCCTCGGGTGCATTATGGCTTTCTCCTGCTCCGTTGTTGGAGCCGGTGTTTTGGTGGTCGGCCATCTTCTGAATATATGATATTATAAGGCAAAATGATGACAGTACCATTAACGAGAATAGTTCATGCATATAAATCAAGTGGTAAAAATGTTTATTACAATCAAGCTATTATTCTACCCACAACACACTCGTCGTAGGTAACACCACATACAAAATTATGCTTTTATTAAAATAGCGACTCCTAACGCCTACTCGCCACCGGAGGCGGTCTCCGTGCTCTCGGAACCACGGGTACGCGGCTCCAGAGAGACGGTGGGCTCGAGAAAATTCTCGATGATGTAGTCGGAGACGAGGCCGGGGCGTGGTGCAAGGGCGCTGGTGGAGGGTCTGGCGGGGGAGGGGTGTGGCCGGATCCTCTTGGGGCGAGGGAGGGGCTCGCGGATGGGCTTCTTCTTCCTCGGAAGAAGAGGAACCATTTCCGCAATATCCTTCTACAGCTGCATGATCTTGCGCTGTAGCTCGCCATTCTGTTGGATCAAGTTCTTCATTTCTTCATGAAGGAACTCAACCGCCTCATGGTGCTCGTCGGCATCGAGCACCGCCTCGGTATGGAGATCGTCCATAGCCTGTAGAAGACACGACTGCCGGGCCATGACCGGATCACGCACGGAGTGAACTCCGAGGTAGATGCTACGGTGGGCTCCGGGAGTACGCTTCGGCACAAGCCAGAAGGACGAGTTCTGAAGACGATCATCGTAGATCATCCTCAGCTCCATGAGGGCCTAGAGGGTGACTCGTTGGCACGCGACATCGAAAGTCGGGCCTCCAAGTGTTGTGGTGTAGGGCGGCAAGTGTTCTCCTGAGCCATGGACGGTGAGGGAGACGTCACAAGGCCCGGCGAACTCGTTGGGGGTACACTCCTTGGAATTCGGGTTCGTAGAGGAACCCGAGGAAGGTGAGCATCATACGGAGCTCCCGGACGAAGCCCTCGTAGTGGTGGCAGTAGCTGTGGACTTGGTAGACAGGCATCTACAAAACAACAAGTTGAATAAAAGTGAGGAGAGGAACAAAGTTTATAAAGTAGGTTTTCGAGAAATAATTTCCTGTGGCTATTGGCTAGGCGGGTCTGTTTGGCTTCCTACAGTCAAGTCGGCTCTGATACCATCTTGTAGCACCCTGATTTATCGAAATCGAGACATTATTGAATTTCCATAGAAAAACAATAATACAAGAGGTTCATCATGCGACAACGTACATACGACAATATCCATGGTACGCAGACCATATTTATTACATCAAAGTTTTGGTAAAAACAGTAATAAAGATAATTAAAATTCTGCATGACGAACATCTCCTTCAGGATCTTTCTTCTCGACTAGGTCGCTACTCCAGACCGTCTTCATAGTAAGCATCCTCTGTGGGGTCCAACGGGTATGAGTACAAAAAGTACTCAACAAGCCACCGCAAATGCAAGTAATAATGCAGGATAATAAACAAAGAAGGGTAATGGCTATCATTGCGGAAAAGTACAGTTTCAATTATTGCACTTAGTGTAGTCACATTTTAATCATGCGGAAAAGTAAACATGAACATCAACAACATCAACTAACTCGAGGAGTACGTTTTACCTCATCGCACAACAGTCCTTACATGTCAAACCATCATGCACATACATATTCAAAGTAATCTAACTGGGGGATGTCAAGCAACCCGCCCTTGACCGTGGGCTCGGCTTTTCGAAAAGATTTAAGACTCTAATCAGAGATGTACTACTGTACCCACAAGGCACGCACTCATCCCAAACGAGATGACCCATGCCATGGGAACTCGTGCCAAAACCTCGGCATGAAATGTTCCAAGCGATAACCACCCGCTCTAGGTTTCGCCGGCGCGCCGGGCCGCATCCCGGCTAACGTCGCACCCCCTTTTGCGCCACATTGGTACAAGTCACCCGCAGGTGCTACTTGACCCATCTCCAAATGGTGGCCTCGGTTTGGAACAATCCATACCTTAGTTAGGACTTACCCACTAGACTTGTGGTTAGTACGAAAGTGTATTGCAACGGATCCCTCAGACCGGTCCTTATAGTGCCCCGGGTGCTACCGACCAATGCCCTAGCTTGCACCCGGAACCCACCATGCATTCACTCACAACCACAACTCCAACACCGACAGAATTCCATAGATAAGAAACAATGGGGATCATATAATAAAACCATGTACTACGACTCATTTTTATCCTATAGCGATCGTGTCGATACATTGGACACTAGCTAATAACATTTATCATATGGTGACAAGGAGTTTAGGCTAGAGAGCATGGCTTGGGTTGCACATCAAGGTCGGGGGATCCTAAATAAATATATTGTAAGGGTTCATTTGACTAATGCATATATAACCTATGTGTTTTAGCAATAGTTTAATCAAACATGGGTTCAATATGCTCAAAAGATTGTTTTGGTGACTTGCCTTGTTCAGCGAAAGGCGAGGGAGGGACTTCCGGGAAGTATTTCGGCTCCTCGGTGGCGTCGTAGTCTTTTCGATATAATGAAGTAAAATAAAATGAACACAACATTCAATCAAACAATATAATATTACATGATAAGCACAAAGGTTAAAGTTGATTTGATTAAAAATAAAATAAAATTTAATTGTTAAGGTTCTGAGATTTATTTCATAATTAATTTTAAGGGAATTAAAATGAAAAGCTGTCCTTTTTAGAAAGGGGTGTTTAAATGTGAATAATGTCATATTAAGTTTCCTAATAAATTTTTAAATGGAAAATTCATGTTGATTGAATGGTTTTCAGTACATGGACAGAGAGGAATAAAAATAAATTTCTCTAAAGTTCAAATATTTGAATTTGTATTTTAACCCTAAAGGCATTTGAATATCAATTTGAATAAACATGAAATGTCCAAAGTAAACCTACTATTTTTATTGCATAAACATGTAGGGAATAATATTATGAATTTTTTGAAATTGGAATGGCAATTTTTAGAGTTCAAATGCGCCAGATATGAATTTTACAAGTTTTAAACCTTTTCTGGAATTTATTTTCAAATTTAAATCCTCTCGGGTCCACGGTGAGCCAGGCTCAGGGTGAACCCGCGCACTGTGCGCGTGCGTTGGATCAAGATCCACCGTTGGATCGCGATCGGGTGGTCACGGGCGAGGCGGGGGAGTTAAAATGACGTGGACGGCTGAGATTAAAACGTTCGAACCGGTACGCGATGGACGCTCCAGATTAAATGTGGGTTTTTAAAACTAACGGACGCATGAGATTAAAACATACCCCTTCGCTCAGATCCGACGGCGCAGATTAAATTGCACATGGGATTTAATTGGTACCGTTAGATCTAGATCGCATGGCCAGGATCAGATCCGACATGGCACGGGTACTCGACCCGTGCCGGTCGTCTTCTCTGGCGACGGCGAGCGGGCCAGCGGCCACGGCGGGCGACGGTGGTCGGGTCTAAGGTCTAAAATTTAAAGAGGGAGCTACGGGGATCACGAGGGTACCCTTGCGGCGAAGAAAGGTCGACGGAGCGAGGACGGAGATGAGCGGAGGTGGCGAAGGTGTTAGGGTCCTTGGCGGCGATGGCGATCCGGTGAGGTTCGTCGATGATGGAGTGGTCGCCGGCGTTGGGGAGGTCCTTGCGGTCATGTTGGTGGCGGAGGCGCGGACAGAGGCGGTCCGAGGTGACGGCGAGGGGTGGCCGGAGGCGAAATAGGGGGAGTGCGCTAAAAGGCGAAGTGTGGCGCTTGGTTTGGTCTGAGAGCAATTGGACGCGTGAACTGGACGCGGTTGAGGGCCGTGGATTAAATAGGGTCGTTGGCGTGGGATAACGGGCGACGAATACAAGGAAAGCCGAGGGGGGGGATTAACTCGCCGGCGAGGGCTCAGCCATGCACGCGTAGCGGTGATCCCGTGGCTTAATGGCGAGGTTTAACGGGGGGAAAACGATCAGCCGGGGCGCGGGGAGCTGTTAATGGCGTCAATTCAATGTGGGAGGGGCCAGCGAGGCGGATCCGAGGCGGGGGTCGTCGGCCAGCGCGATTTTGGGGGCGACGGCGCGAGGTAGACGATGGGTCTGACAGGCGGGGGCCACTGGCCAGCGGGCGCGAGCGAGCGAGTGGGAGGGCTGACAGGTGGGGCCACGGTGTCGGGTGCGCGCGCGAGGGGAGGCAATCGGTGCCGACAGGTGGGGTCGGGTTGTCAGCCTAAGGCGCGCGAGGTAACGGGCTGGGCCGGCCGGGAGAGAGAGAAGGGAGGGGAGGGAGCCCATTACTGTTTGAAAATATTTTCTGATTAAAAATAATTGCAGAAATTGATTTAAAATAATAGGGCTACTTCCAAGGTTGATAAAATTTATAAAAATCCTCAAAAATATTTCTTGGCTTTGGGAGTTTATACAAAAATTTTCAACCCCTGGTTTGGTCATTAACTCTATGATGTAGTTCAAAAGGGTATAAAAAGGGTATTAAAGGTATTTTCAGAAATATAAAATTCAGGAAATTGAATTAAATAATATTTTTATCGTTTTGGAAATTTGGGGTGTTACATTCTGTGTGACCTGTCGACTCTGAAGTCCAGGTACACAGAAAGGGTTGATGAGAGGGACGCTTTGGCCACTGAGCTTGAAAGCACTCAGCTGGAGCTGAAAGATGCTCAAGCCACTGTTGTCGCACCCTGTGTTGATTGCCCATCTCATCTAGCTATCATAGCTGAGCTGAAATCCAAGGGCGATGAACATTTGGGTGATTTGGAGAGGTTGAGAGCTGAGCTTGCCCAGACTAGGCTAGAACTTTAGACACTGTCAGTTCCACCCACTGTCTGTGAGAACTGTCTGTCTCTTAGAATGGAATTGATTAAGCTGAAAGCCGAGAGGTCTGTTCAAGTAGAGAGTGAGTGTGAGACCTGCTTGACTCAGGTAGAGGTTCTAGCTTCCTTGAGTGAGGAGCTAGCAGATTCTCAGAATGAGAATTTTTACCTCCATTCCATCCTGAGTTGGATCAGTGCCAGGGAGCCTCAGTTCGACATGATGATCCAGCAGTTCAAGAGGCAGGATGGGTTTGGGGTAGGTTACACCTACACCAAGGCTGACTTTGAGAGTGCCATTAGCCGGGCAGTGGAGTGGAGTAAAATGACTCCAGAGCAGAGGTATCCCATGACTCACTCCACTGAGTCTTCCTAGGCTTGTCAGCCCAAGGATGGAGTGATCCATGAGCCACCCAAAGCTCCACCCAAGAAGCCTATCTGGGTTCCAAAGCCCAAACACCTCCACACTCCTCTTGACTCTCTTCGTGGACCTTCTCAGCCCAAGAAGACAATACCAAACACCACTAAGCCCAAGAACCCCAAGCCTCAACCACACCCCAAGAAGCCCACCTATCATTGTGAGTATTGTCAGAGAGACGGGCATCTAGCGGAGTTTTGCTTCAGGAGGAAGCGGGTTGAGAGAGCAGGGAGGGCGCGTAGTGGTCAGGAGCAGTTCTACCAGCAGGGTGGTAGACTGCGTGTTCCTCGACGTAGGGAGAGGCTAGAGGCCAGACCGCGTCGTGTAGGTGGTGGTAGAGGAGAAGGCTTTATTTCCCGTGCTCCAGTTGGTGGTGTCCGTTCCGGCAGAGTTCCAGACCGTGTTGGCTACGGTTCTGGACCTCGTGGCCGCAGGGTTAGGCAGAACCGAGGACCGCTCTTTGAGCCACGCTTTGGTCCAAACTCTTTTGATGGTTTTCGCTTTCCATCTTTTGAGCAGATGGCTCGACACTAATTTAGCTCTTTTGCTAAACCTGGTGCCGGACCATTTGCTCCCACTTACAGCCACTGATTGTGCAGGACCGGGGACTGGAGGATGTTTGGATCATGGACTCAGGATGCTCTCACCACATGACGGGACATCGCAGATGGTTCTCTAGTCTCACTCCCCCGAGCTCCAAAGAATACATCACGTTCGGGAACAGCGGTCAAGGGAAGGTAAGTGGTATAGGCTAAATTCGCATTTCAGATCATTTCTCTTTGAAGAATGTTGCTTTGGTTAAAAATTTGAACTTCAACTTGATTTCTGTTTCGCAACTTCTTGAGGATGGTTTGGAAGTGCGTTTTAAGAAGGGCAGTTCTTCTGTGGTTGATTCTAGAGGGTCTTTGATTTGCAAGATTTTACCTTTTGGTAAAGTTTTTCGAATTGACTTCTCTAGTTCTTTTGGCCCTTCTCGCTGTTTGATTGCTGGATCTTCTTCTGAGCTTTGGAAGTGGCATAGGAGGTTAGGTCACTTGAGTTTTGACCTGCTAGTCAGATTAAGCTCTATGGACCTCATCCGAGGATTGCCCAAGCTTAAGATGGAGAAGGATCTAGTTTGTCATCCCTGTCATCATGGGAAAATGGCTGCCGCTTCTCACTCACCTGTGACTCAGGTGATGACTTCGTATCCGGGCGAGCTTTTACATTTGGACACTGTAGGTCCAGCTCGGGTATGCTCAGTCGGTGGGAAGTGGTATGCACTTGTGATTGTTGATGACTTTTCTCGATTTTCGTGGGTTTTCTTTTTAGAGTCTAAGGATGAAACGTTTCAGTTTGTTCATGACCTGATTTTGAAGCTGAAGAATGAGAACAATGGTCGGATGCGAGCAATTCGCTCCGACAATGGCTCTGAGTTCAAGAACTCTCAGTTCGTCAGCTTTTGTAGTGATCAGGGTCTGGATCATCAGTTTTCTTCTCCTTACACTCCCCCACACAACGGCGTTGTGGAATGAAATAACCGCACGCTAGTCGAGATGGCCAGGACGATGCTCGATGAGCACATGACTCCTAGGTGTTTTTGGGCTGAAGCCATGAACACGGCTTGCTATCTGGCCAACCGCATCTTTCTTAGAGCTTACCTTTGTAAGACATCATATGAATTTCGATTTGGCAGACAGCCCAAGGTGAGCCACTTGCGAGCGTTTGGCTGCAAGTGCTTTGTGCTCAAGAAGGGAGGGCATTTGGACAAGTTTGAGTCTCGTTGCTGGGATGGTGTTTTTCTTGGCTACGCTTTGCATTCTCGAGGTTTTCGTGTTTGGAACCTCGAATCCCAGCTGCTTGTCGAGACTTGTGAGGTTTCATTTGATGAGTCCTTGCCTTCTTTGACTCCTTCTTTTGAGCTTTCTGGTGATGATGAGCTCGGAGAATCCATCTTCGAGGAAGATGAGGATACTCCAGCTGCTGATGAGGGTGGGCCTTCTGCATCCCCCGCAGAGGCCACACCTTCTGAGACTTCGACTGAGGATGAGGATGGACCTCTGATCACTTCTTCCACTACGATCGAGCCCCCTCAGTCGAGTCCAGAGGTGCCTGTTGCTGACTCCAGTGAGGTGACTTCAGATCACCAGGGAACCCGAGTAGTTCAGCGTGACCATCCCTCAGAGCTCATCATAGGTGATTTGACTGAGAGAACTTTTCGTTCTTCTACCTCTCTTGCTGTGTTTGCTGAATCTGCGTTTGTTGCATCTTTTGAGCCCAGAGACGTTTCTCATGCTCTTTCTGATTCTAATTGGATTAATGCTATGCAAGAAGAGCTTGAGAATTTTGTCCGCAATCGGGTTTGGACACTGGTTGAGCTGCCACCCGGATGCAACCCCATAGGCACCAAGTGGGTGTTCAAGAACAAGCAAGGTGAAGATGGGGTTGTGCTGCGCAACAAAGCTCGACTAGTTGCCTAGGGTTTCTGCCAGAAATAGGGTATTGATTTTGAAGAAACTTTCGCCCCTGTTGCCCGTCTTGAGTCCATTCGCATTCTCTTAGCTTTTGCCGCTTCGAAGGGTTTTAAGCTTTTTCAAATGGACGTTAAGAGTGCTTTCTGAACGGGTTCATAGAGGAGGAAGTTTATGTTAGGCAGCCCCCCGGTTTTGAGAACCCTAAGTTTCCTCGACATGTTTTTAAGCTTCAAAAGGCTTTATACGGGTTGAAGCAAGCCCCCAGGGCTTGGTATGACCGGTTGAAGCAGTTTTTGGTGGGGAAGGGCTTTGTGATGGGTTCTGTGGATAAAACTCTTTTCTTGCTCAGAGTTGCTTCAGATTTCTTAGTCGCTCAGATTTACGTGGATGATATTATCTTTGGCGGTACTTCTAATGATCTTGTGTCCAAGTTTTTTGAGCAGATGCACAGTGAGTTTGAAATGAGCCTCATGGGTGAGCTTAAGTACTTCTTAGGGCTCCAAATCAAGCAGACCAAGGACAGCACCTTCATCCACCAAGGTAAGTATACTCGTGACATGTTGAAAAAATTTGACTTTGGTGGTGAGTTGAAGCCGTAGATGACCCCGATGGGCACATCTGGGGGTCTTGACAAGGATGAGAGCGGCGTCAAGGTCGATGAAAGGGAGTTTCGAGGGATGATCGGTTCGCTGCTGTACTTGACGGCAACAAGACTAGACATACAGTTTGCCGTGGGACTTTGCGCGCGTTTCCAGTCTTCACCACGCGCGTCTCATCGGCAGGCTGTCAAGCGCATCTTCAAATATCTCACTTATGCGCCCGATCTCGGTCTTTACTATTCAGCATCATCATCTCTTGATTTATCTAGATTTTCGGACGCTGATTTTGGTGGGTGCCGGTTGGATCGCAAGTCGACTTCCGGTACTTGCCAATTTCTTGGTTCGTCTCTTGTCTCTTGGTCTTCTCGATAGCAATCTGGAGTTGCTCTTTCGACCACTGAGGCTGAGTATGTAGCTGCTGCTAGCTGCTACTCATAGTTGGTTTGGATGATTTCCACTCTGCGAGATTTGGGGTTGTTCTTTCCTACCATAGTTCCATTATTTTGCGACAGCACCAGTGCAATTAGTGTAGGGAAAAACCCTTGTCTCCATTCAAAAAGCAAACACATTGATGTGCGCTTTCATTTTCTGCGGGATCAATATGAGAAAGGTGTCATTGACCTTGTTCATGTTGATACCCATCATCAGTTGGCTGACATTTTCACCAAACCCCTAGATCAGTCAACTTTGAGCGTTTGCGAGGGGATTTGGGTGTTGTGTATCCTTTTTAGGATATTTTGCGTCAGTTTTCTTTCTTCTTTACTCTTTTCTTGAGTCTTTTTGTGTGTGTTCATACTTTGCATATTCACATATCACACTTTGGAGCTGCTTCTGTTATATGATTGAACTGTTTTACTTATTCTAGCTTGTACATGCTTTTGAGTATTTGTCAATGATCATGTTTTGATTCAGTTCACTTGATATGTCTGATATCTGTCATATGCATGGCTTTTATGCTTTAAAACTTGAAAATTGATCACCATTGCTTCTGGTAACTAGCATGTGTAGGCTGAATGTTTTTGCTATCTGATACATACCTTGTAGCTCGCTCCTTACTTAGATGCAAATACGCAACTTCGACATTCTATGCTTTTGAACATGGAAAATGTGCTATAAAATAATGAAAAACCAGAAAAATGAAAATTTCATGCTTTTTTTATGCTTAAAATTGAAAAGATCCAGGTGGGTTTGTCTTGTCGCATTGCATTGTTCTGGACTGCATACCATAGCACTTTGGTATGAACTAAGACACTGTAGTGTATGCCAAGACCAATGTCTTAAGCTTCTGATGGTCCAGTTCTGGCCTAGGCTTGACTTGGTCGGTCAGCGTAAGGTTTTACATGCAAATAACCCCTGGCAAAAATGAAAAAGGAAAAAGAAAAAGCCTGAAAAATTGAAATGATAACAAGTTTGCTGAAGCACTTTGTTTTGGACAATGCTTTTCTTGGTAGAAATCTGTTAGCTTCTACATGTCATGCCTTACCTAGCTTTTTTACTAGAAAATGTGGTGATGCTTTTGTATTGCAAAAACTGAAAAATGTGTGCTAATGAATTTCCTTAGATATCATCTGTTGCACTGATCATGCCATGTGTCTTAGACAGTATGTCTTTTGCTATACTTGTTAGATGTTGTAATTGCAGTCAATCATATTTGAGAAGCATGCTTTTTACACTCCTTATGCACTCCAGTTAAATTCACTGCATTTTTTTGAGGGGGAGTTGCATTTCAGGGGGAGTCTGTGTCTCTATTGAGTGCTTGATGAGTTCACTTGTCAACAAGGGGGGAGAAAATTTGGGATCAGAGTTTAAGGGGGAGTTCTTACTCTGTTGATATCCTTGTTGTTCGCACTCATTTTGAGCTTTTACGTTTTGGTTAACCATAATGACCGCTTCTTGCTTTTGTCCGGTTTTTGGTCATTAGGGTTAAACTTTTTACTTTATTTTCTTCTTCTTTGTTTTCTTGTGCTTTGTTTTCGTGTTTCCACAGTTGTTCGCAGGTTCTGAAGAGCTGAAGAAGTGAAGTGTTGACAATGCACTCATCAAGGGGGAGATTGAGGAGCCATGCTGAATAGCGTGGGCCTCATGGCTCTAGATGTGATGAGTCATTGTCAACGATAGTCAAAGAGGACAGATGAAGAGAGGAGATCTGCTGT
>JAAALK010000082.1:20812938-20892865 GCA_019279435.1 Zizania palustris | reverse complement strand
TGAAGCTTGATTCTCTGTTTGTGCGCAGCATATCCGTAGCAGTTTTTATGGCTTCGTTTCACGTGCATAGCCATTTTTCTTGAGTGTTTGTACTTCTGTTGCTCCTGTTCTTCACGGAGGTAGTACTAGTTCTTGCGTGCTGCAAGTAGGACCTACTCACTGTAGCAACAGTACACTAGTACTCTAGCTTGCTTTTCTGCGCAGCTTTTTGATCGAATTGACAGGGCTAAAGTTCCTTTTCTGGCTATTTCTGGCGAAGCCCCTTCTCACTGTTCGAAGTCCCTCAACTCCGTGAGGCAGGCTTCGATCTGACATTCTCGAGGGCTTCGCTTGAACTTCGATTTTCACGTGTGTCCTGTGTTGCTAGTTTCAAAGTCCGTTTTTGTGCACTGTCAACTTGACATACTTCGACCGTCTTTGCGAAGGTGTACTCCGACTTGCGTTCTATGAAGTAAATACTTCGGCAGGCTTCGAAGTTTTGGCTTCAGAGCATGTCTCTCTGATAGACTTCGCTCGGATTGTGCAGCTGTCTGATCCGAAGGTCTCAGTGTGTGAGTTCGGAGTTTGTTTTCTCGAAGTGTGGTTGTAGGCTTCGACTTCTTGTGTGTCAACATCAGCATACTTCGATTTGAAGCTAGTCCGTGGTTCGAAGGTAACCCTGTTGGCTTCAAAGTTGATCTTGCTGCTGCATGTTTGGCTTCGCTTCTCTTTCGGAGGTTGCTTTTCAATGAGCTTGTTCGAAGCTTTCTGTTCGAAGTCTAGCCTTCGAAGCACGCTGTTCGAAGCAAGCTTCGACACTGTCATACTTAGCTTCGAAGCATACTTCGCTCTCACTTGCACTCGAACTAGGATAGACATCAAACCTTCGGCACTTTCACAACAGCCTTCGACAGACTTCGCCACTAACCTCTGAAGCAGGCTTCGACCAGCGAAGTAGGCTTCGACCAGCAGAGCAGGCTTCGACAAGTTTCGAACAGGATACCGATTTGAACAGTAACTTCTGATCTCATTTTATATACTTAGATCATCCTTTGAGAAGTTTGACCTGCCATGTCTAGTATATTTTGTTTATCTACCTAGTAGCCCTGCTTTGGTGATTTTCTATTTAACATCAGTTGCTTCTAGGCTAGATATTTTTTAGACTTAGGCAATCTGTTCATACTCTGCTGCTTAGTCTTTTGAGGTGCGTTGGGTGTTGGGAACGGGCCATATATTCGAAAGAATTTTTAAGGCACCCATTCACCCCCCTCTGGTCGCTACTTTCGGTCCTACAACCTTCAGCTGCTAGAGGGGTTCGATCCGGAGGGTGTGTGTGCCAAACATTACTGGCTTCGGCAGTGAGACCAAACACCGACTTCTCTAATACAGAAAATTTTCCTCTCCTGACTTGGTAGCCAGATGCTTGCTGAGCCAAATCATTGGCAACTGAATTGTCTTCTCTCGACACATGAGAGATTTTGAAGTCATCAAAAGTAGCAACTATGTCTAAACACTTATCCAAGTAACTATTCAGTAAGCCATTAAAACATTGAGCACTCTTAGCTACTTGTTGCACTACTAATAAAGAATCACCGTATGCGTGAACATGTCTAGCACCTACAACTTCTAGTAGTTCAATACCTAGCAATAAAGCTTCGTATTCGGCTTGGTTATTAGTGGAAGAAAATTCTAGTCGGGCCGAAGTTTCGAAGTGCATTCCATTAGGTGATACGAGGACCACTCCAATAACTTGGCCACTCTTGCAAGTCGAACCATCAAAACAGAGTTTCCACGGCACTACTTCAACTAGAGCAATAGTACCACTCCAGCTGACATCTACGTGGTGACCAACTATAAAGTTGGCTATGATTTGGCCTTTCATCGCTCTTAGGGGTTTGTAGGCCAAATCATACTCAATCAACGCGTAAGCCCATTTTCCGATTCTTCCACTTAGAATCGGCTTCTGTAACATGTGCTTTATAACATCGGTTTGGCAAATGACAACACATGTAGTGGGGAGAAGATAATGGCGTAATTTAGTGCACGCGTAATAAAGTGATAAACACAATCGCTCCACAAACGCGTACCTGGTTTCGGCGTCCAGCAGGCGGTGGCTCAAGAATGTGATGATGTACTCCTTCCCCTCCACCTCCTGGGTTAGCACGGCCCTAATCACGCTATCTTCAACAGCGATGTATAGCCGAAACGGAATCCCAGCTTTGGGTTCTCTCACCACAAGCGGTGATGACAAGCACTCCTTGATCTTCTCAAAAGCACTTTGCTGGCTTGCCCCCCATGTGAACTTGGCCTCGTTTTTTAGCCGGAGTATGGGGACAAAGGCATCAATCTTGCTGGACAAGTTGGATATAAAGCAACACAAATAGTTCATCTTGCCTAGCAATTTTTGTACATCCCTTTTGCATGTCGGCGCTGCAATGTTCCTAATCTTCTCAAGTCTCTTAGGATCAATTTCTATGCCTCTTTCGTGAATCATGAAACCTAAGAACTTACCCGCCGACACACCGAAAGCACACTTGAGGGGGTTCATTTTCAACCCATACTGCCGCATTCTATCAAAAGCAACCTTCAAATCGGCTAAATTGTTTCCCATGGCATCCGATTTGACCACGACATCATCAATGTAAACTTCTAACATAACCCCTAGCAAGTCATGAAAGATTAAGTTCATCGCGCGCTGATATGTAGCGCCAGCATTCTTCAAACCAAAAGTCATGACGACCCATTCGAACAAACCGACAAAACCAGGGCATCGAAAGGCAGTCTTGTAGACGTCCTCTTCGGCCATAAAGATCTGATTATAACCAGCATTGCTATCAAGAAAACTTAGTACCTTGTGTCCTAAAGCAACGTTGATCAGCATGTCGGCTATCAGCATTGGATACTCATCCTTTGGAGTGGCTCTGTCAGATCACTGAAATCAATACACACCCGTATCTTGCCGCTCCCTTTCTTCTCTACAGGCACAATGTTAGCAACCCATTCCGCATACCTGCACAACCTAATAAACCCATCCTTGAGTAGCCATTCCACATCTTCCTTAATTCGGTCATAGACGACCGAGTTAAAGTGGCGGGGAGGCTGCTTATAAGGCCTAAATCTGGACTTGATAGGCAGTCGATGCTCCACGAGCTAATGGCTTAGCCCTAGCATCTGGCTATACTCCCATGCGAAACAATCAACATACGACCGAAGTAACTTTATTACTTAAGCCTTTTCATCGTGCTATAAATGTTGGTTTACAAAAGTTGACCTTTGGAAGCTACCATCACCTATGTCAACTTCCTCCAAGGGGTCGGCCGACGCAAAACCTTGTCCTAATTTTTCTACTTCGCTAAAGTCCCCGATGGCTTCGGCGATACCGTCGTTACTAGATCGATATTGCTCCACACGAGACTTTAGCCAATCTAGATTACTCTTGCTAGACATGACTATTAATACAAAAAACAGCCATGCTACTCCAGCCAGCTTTACAGACACTGGTACAAACCATCCACCGGATATGCTAACAAAATTGTAATCCAAAAGATCTCTACCTGACAGACACTCTACTTTGTTATGGACGGCGTCAATCGATATATCGGCCAATGCTACTTGGGCCAAAGTGTCCGCGAGAATGACCTCCACCTCATCACCGTCCCACTGTATTAGGCACTGGTGTAGAGTAGAAGGAATGCAACAGTTCGCGTGAATCCAGTCATGCCCGAGTAGTACGCTATAGTTACCTTGTATGTCGACGACGAAAAATGCTGTTGGCAACGTCTTGTTGCCCACCATCAACTCCATAGAGAACACGCCCTTGGCCTCGGAGCTCTCTCCATTGAAGCCATTGAGCATTAAGTTGGTCTTCTTCAGATCATCCTCATCCTTGCCAAGTTTCCTTAACAACGAGTAAGGCATTAAGTTAACAGTGGCGCCGCCGTCGACGAGCATTCGGGAAATTGTCTTTCCATCGATGTGACCTCTAACGTAGAGAGGCTTTAGATGGTGAGCCGAGTCCTCGGGATTCTCGAAGATGGTTTTGCGTGGACCAAGGTTCAATTGAGCGACCTCGGCCTTGTCCTGTGGTAGGGTGAACTCGGCGGGTAGCGTGACGATGTTGATGCCCATTACCTGGGGTGTAGGCCCTTCAAAGAAGGGCGAGTAATCATCGTCGAGTATGTCATCGTCGTCGCTCGGACTAGGAGCCGGGTTGGTTATCTCAACCGGCTTCTCCCTCCATACCTATTTTGTAGCTGGCCGAGGGTGGATTTCTTCGAAGATAGCGTCGCGCTCGGCCTCAGCTTTCTTCTCGCACATCTCCTGTGCCCGTAGCCATTGTAGGCGTCTCTTCTATGATTTGGACATGCCTGGAGGTGCCCAAGATGGCTGCGGCTTGGTGTCGGGTGCTACTGTTCGGCTTCCATTAATTCTGGTCGAAGTGGTACTGTGCCCTTCGGCCTTGTGCACCCTGTGTTTGGAGGGGGCTTCGCTGCGAACCCCGACAGACGGACATGCCTCGTCTGGCCAGCCGAACCAGGCCTCGGCGTGGAGCTCGACCGAAGCATGAAACTTACCTCCATCAAACCTCGGCGACAAAGTCTTCGGGATTGGGACTTCCTGAGACCCAACTCTGATGGTTATGGCTTCAGACTCCCTGACCTCGGCCTCCGCGTGCTCGCACCCTTTGGCTTCGCTCTGCATGGCCCGATTCGGAGGCACCACGGACAGTCTGTGGATGATGCCCCCCTCTGCTGCGCCTGTTTGCCCCTATCATCCATAATACTCCGAAGGAAAACAAGCCATAGTGTTAGGTTGCGGAGGGTACCCTGACCCGGATACATACGGAGCCGACGGGGTCCTCTCCCAGTCATACGGAGGAGGCATCGGTGGCTCTAGTGGCCTCGCCCACCGTGAGCCGAACCCTTTACCCGGAGGGGGGTTCGGCAAGGTCGGTGGTATCTCGGACCACACCAGCGAAGGGTCCTGCCAGGCCGAAGGTACATTCGGCCAGTGCGGGCCAAAGCCTCCCATCGGAGAAGTCCAACACGGTGTGGGGTTCGGCCATTGGGGGCCAAAGTTGTTGTATAGGGGCCCCGACTACTCGGGCTTGAAGCTGCTCTACGGGGGATTCGGACATTGTGGCTTGGAACCACCATGCAGAGTATCAGGCCACTGTGGCCCGAAGCCTCCGTGCGGAGGGTCCGCCTGCTTCGGTCCGAAGCTACCCTCCGAGAGCCCCAGACCCTTCGGCTGCTTTAGCTTCTTAGTGTGTGAACCATCTCCCTTGGCCCTTTTTTGATGCTTGCTCAACATCATGTTATATGTTATCTTCGGCCTCTTGTGAGCCTTAACCGAAGGAGTATTAATGTTCTGTTTCCACACTCCTACCTCGGGGTTCTTTGGTATGAGCATGCGAGTGCGTGGCTCTCCAACAATTACATCCTTTCCCTTAGTCAACTCGGCCTGTTCTGGTCAAATCAACACCTTTTTCTCGCCGAGGTCGACGGCGTTGACGGGAAAAGGATCTTTATCCAGCTTTATCTTCGGATTATGGTCTATCTTCAATCGTCCTTCTTCTATGGCCGATTGGATCTACCGTCGAAAAACATTACAGTCATTAGTATTATGTGAATGCGAATCATACCACTTATAGTACGGATGCTTCTTTAACTCATCGGCAGGTGGAATGACTTGACCCTTAGGTAACCTGAGAAGCTGACTTTTTAAGAGAAAATCAAATATTTTATCACACTTAGTTATATCAAATGAGTACTTGACCTCACTAAGTCTATTCTTTGTTGGGGATGGCCGTAACTCAGAGCAGGTGACATGTTTATTTTTAGCGTTCCAAACTCATTCGGTCGCATACATGTCGGTCGAATCCTCCTCCTCTGACTCCTCCTCGTTAGAGCGTTCCATGATGTGGATTTCAGCTCTAGGCTTGCTAAACGTCTTAATAAACTTTTTATCATTGGCTCGGCCTTCCTGGACCAGAGCCAACTGTAAAACTTGGCTAACTTCTAAAATGTTTTGGTTATCTAACCTCTCTTTAATTTCAGAACACAACCCATTAAAAGCTAGTTCCGCCAAGTCAGTTTTCGAAATATTAAGGCTAAAACATCGGTTTCTAGTATCCCTAAAACGCTTGATGTACTTAGAGGCGCTCTCGCTAGATTTATGCTTAACCGATGTAAAATGTGAAAGACTAAGTTCTGTTTCACCCGTGTAGAAATAGTCATGGAATTTCCGCTCTAAATCATCCCACGTTTGGATGGAGTTCGGCGGGAGCGCCGAAAACCAAGTGAAAGCGGTGCCGGATAGCGAGAGAGAAAGCAGTCTAACCTTGAGAGCATCTATCCCGCTAACTTCTTCACACTGTGCCAAAAATTGACTAACGTGCTCTAGTGTAGTTTTGCTACACTCGCCATCGAACTTAGTGAATTCAGGGATTCTATAGCCGCGGGGGTAGGGCACTGTATCAAGATGGTCGGGGTATGGCTTACAGTAAACCCTAACCCGTCCCTTGGGCACGAAGTCGGCACACTCTCTAAATAGT
Source organism: Zizania palustris (assembly GCA_019279435.1). Taxonomy (NCBI): domain Eukaryota; kingdom Viridiplantae; phylum Streptophyta; class Magnoliopsida; order Poales; family Poaceae; genus Zizania; species Zizania palustris. Next base: position 20,886,330 of record JAAALK010000082.1, on the reverse strand, counting down.
GTGCAGACCCGCTCCTCTATGTCATCTTGGCATGTTGCTTGTGCCCGTCTCTCATGCGGGGGCACGACACGCGGTGGGATATCGGCGTGTCGGCCATGGGCTTCTTCCCTGCGTGTTAATTGTATGACGTGTTTGTGTCCGGGTGCCGGCGCATGTGGTGCGGGCAGCGTGGGTATCGGCGTAGGTGGTAGTGTGTGGTACGCAGTATTAGTTTGACCATAGGTGTAATGATTTGTCTCGGCCATAAGTGTTGAGGCCGGAGACATGATTGTGCCATTGCTTGGGGAGCCATGCTGAATAGCGTGGGCCTCATGACTCCAGATGTGATGAGTCATTGTCAATGATAGTCAAAGAGGACAGAAGAAGAGAGGAGATCTGCTGCGTCATGGGCCGCGTGTGACTCAAGTGCACGGGCAGCGAGCGACTGTCGGGCTGAGAGAGCCGCGATGTTGGGCTGGCCCAATCCGGGTACATGGGCTAGGAGCAGTAGAAGACCCACTGGACTGTTACCCAGGATTGACTCAGGTACACGGGCGGTGAGCGATTGCCGGGCTGAGAGAGCTGCGGAATCAGGCTGGCCCAATCCGGGTACCTGGTGCAAAGTCAGTGGAGGCTTTGTCAGTTTCGGTGCAAAACTGATGACCGTTGATCTTGTATCGGACTGTCCAGAAGAGAAGCCGTAGTCGCTACGAAAGCTTAGCTTCCGGATAAGTCATCTGTAAATAGGAGTTTACTATTTTGTCCCTAGGCCCACAGTCAGTCAGTTGAGTCTGTAAAAATATCCTAAGGGCAGTTTAGTCTTTTCCTTTATTTCAGCCTCTGTAAAAAACCCTAAGGGCTGGTGGAATATTCCTAGCTATTGGGCATCCTATAAATAGGGCCCCAATCCCTAGGGTTAGGTTACCCTTTCAAGAAATCACTTTTTAATCAAGGTTTGGGTCATTTTGTGTTTCCTGCGTTTTTCTCTCTCCCTGCGTGTGCCGCCAGGCAGTGCTCCTGTTCTTCCTGAGATTCAATCGGTTCTTTACTGTCTGGAAGCTTTTATTTCTACCGGTTTTTGGTGTGCAGCACTTCGTGCGAAGCTCTGTGGTTTCATTTTGTGTGCAAGTATTTTATTCTTGAGCGTTTTTGTGTCTCTGTTGCTTCTGTTCTTCACGTGAGTAGTACTAGTTCTTGCTTTTAGCAAGTAGTACCTACTCCCTGTAGCAACAGTACACTAGTACTCTAGCCTTGCTATTTCCAGTGTTGCTTTTTGATCGGGTAGACTGAGCCTTGTCTTTCTCTTGCGGTTCCTGGCGAAGCCCCCTCGTTTGTGCGAAGTCCTTCTGCTCTGTGGAGCAGGCTTCGACCTAACTTCTTCGAAGGCTTTGCTAGGACTTCGAACTTGAACTATGAATCTAGCTTCGAAGTGTGCTCTGTTCTAAGGTTTTGTTCTGGCATAATTCGACACTCTTTTGTGAAGCATACTTCGACAGGCTTCGGAGTTAGCTTCGAAGCATGTCTCTCTGGTAGGCTTTGCTCGAAGTGTGTTTTCTGAGATCTTTCTGCTGCTGCTTTCGAGAGTCACAGTTTGTGGTTTTGAAGCATGTCTTTCGGAATATGTGTCTAGACTTCGATCTCTTGTGAGAGCATCATCTGACTTCGATTCGAAGTTGGTCTGTGGTTCGGAGGTTACCACTTCGGTATTCATATCTCAAACAAGGTAGTCTCAAAGGTTGAGTGTAGGCTTCGATTTGATCTTGCTGCTATGTGTTTGGCTTCGCTTCTCCTTCGAAGGTTGCTTTTCTGTGAACTTTGTTCGAAGCTTTCTGATCGAAGTATAGGCTTCGAAGTATACTGTTCGAAGCAGGCTTCGATACTTTGCTTCGAAGCATACTTCGCATTTTGTCACACTCGAACTAGGCTAGACTCAACAGACCTTCAGCACTTCAACGACAACCTTCGCTAGACTTCAACAAGGGACTCCGAAGCAGGCTTCGTCACTACGAAGCAGACTTCGATACAGCGAAGCAGGCTTCGACACAGCGAAGCAGGCTTCGCCAAGTATCAAACAGGAGGCAAATTTTGAACATTAACTTCTCATCTCATTCTATGTGCACTTAGATTATCTCACTGAGAAGTTTGATCTGCCATGTCTTGAATATTTTGTTTATCTGCCTATTAGCACTGTATTGGTGTTTTCTTTGTGTTTGACACCAGTCGTTTCTAGGATAGATTCCTTTAGACTTAGGCAATCTGTTCATGCTTTGCTGCTTAGTCTTTTGAGGTGCGTTGGGTGTTGGGAGCAGGCCATTGATTCGAAAGAATTTTTAGGCGCCCATTCACCCCCCCTCTGGTCGCTACTTTCGGTCGTACAAGTGGTATCAGAGCATGGTTAGGGTTTTTCCATACCTTAACCGGTTCTAAACCCCAGTAGTGATCATGACGTCTCCTGGCAAAGTCCAGTCCTTGGAAGCTTATGGTTATAATTATTGGAAGACTCGCATGCGAGCCTATCTCATGAGACAAAGCTCGGACATCTAGGACATTTGCGTTCACGCTACTTTGTTGTATTGCCAGTTGCTGAGCAAGGTACTCCTGGTATCATTGCACAGCATCTGAACAATAGTAAAGCTGTGAACATTCTATTTTCTGGTTTAGGTCGCACTGAGTTTGAGCGTGTGAGCCATCTCTCCACTGCAAGAGAGATCTAGGCTACCCTCAAGGCACACCATGAGGTGACAACCCAGGTCAAGGCTCGGCTCTATCAGACCTACCGGCATGAATATGAGAAATTCACACAAAAGCCGGGTGAATCTGTTGAAGCGTTGTTTGGTCATTTTCAATCGATCATAAACATGCTTCGGGATAACAAGGCTGAGGGTGCTCAGTTAGTCTCAGATCACGAGCAGGCGCTCAAGGTTCTCCATACCTTGGACCCAAAGATCTGGGAGATCAAGGTATCCTCTATCGTTGAGAGCACTTCTTATGATACCTTCACCATTTCTGAGTTGTTTAGCAAGCTGAAGGCCACTGAGGTTGATATCCAGCTGAGATCAAATCTCACTGGCTCTGGATCAAAGTCCCTGGCCCTTGCTACACCTTCTGTTGATCCCTCTTCTGTGAGCTATGCTGGGTTCTCTTTGATGTCTATCACTGAGGACCAGCTTGAGTCTTTGCGAGATGATGACCTGTGTCTTTTTAACAACCAGGTGCGTCGTGTTTCTGACAAACGAATGTTCAAGAGACACTTCATCGCTGACTGCCCCAAGCGCAATGGACACAAGAAGGGCACCGGTGGTGGCTTCCATGACTCTAGCAAGCACGACAGCTCTTCCTTCAACAAGGGAAAGCCAAAGACCAGATTCTTCAGAAAGGCCCTGAAGGAATACCGGCGAGAGAACAAGAAGCACGACAAGGCCTTCTTCGCCGAGATGGAGAAGATCTACTCCAAGCGATCCACGTCTTCTTCCTCTTCATCGAGCTCAAGCGATGAGGAGATCGTCATCAGGAAGGGGAAGGACAAGGATGATCCGGCGGGTCTTTGCTTCATGGCCTTTGGGGATAGACCGAAGAGGCACTCACATCAGCGCCGAAGATTCTGCAAGAGCTTCTGCTTATTGGCTGTTGGGGATAAGGAAGAGAAGAGCTCCTCCGATGACTCCGACGACGACGACAACGAAAAGGTATCATCTTATGAACGCGAAATCCTTGATTTACTTGAAAGCAATCGTCAGGAGTTAAAATATCGGGAAAAACTGCTTGGGTGATAGCAGTGAGTGCCCAAAGTGTGAGGTGCTTCTGTGTGACCAGTCGACACTGAAGTCCAGGTACACAGAAAGGGTTGATGAGAGAGATGCTTTGGCCACTGAGCTTGAAAGCACTCAGCTGGAGATGAAAGATGCTCAAGCCACTGTCGTCGTGCCCTGTACTGATTGCCCATCGCATCTAGCTAGTTTAGCTGAGCTCAAAGCCAAGTGCGATGAGCATTTGGGTGATTTGGAGAGAGTGAGAGCTGAGCTGGCGCAGACTAGGATAGAGCTTGAGACACTGTCAGTTCCACCCACTGTCTGTGAGAACTGCTTGTCTCTTAGAATGGAGTTGATCAAGCTGAAAGCCGAGAAGTATATCCAAGTAGAGAGAGAGTGTGAGATCTGCTTGTCTCAGATGGAGGTTCTAGCTTCCTTGAGAGAGGAGCTAGCTGATTCCCAGAATGAGAACTTTTGCCTCCGTTCTATCCTGAGTTGGATCAGTGCCAGAGAGCCACAGCTCGGCATGATGATCCAGCAGTTTAAGAGGCATGATGGGTTTGGGGTAGGTTACACCTACACCAAAGCTGACTTTGAGAGTGCTATTAGCCGGGCAGTGGAGTGGAGTAAAATGACTCCTGAGCAGAGATACCCCAAGACTCACTCCACTGAGTTGTCCCAGGCTAGTCAGCCCAAGGATGGAGTGATCCATGAACAACCCAAAGCTCCACCCAAGAAGCCCATCTGTGTTCCAAAGCCCAAACACCTCCACACTTCTCTTGACTCTCTTCCTGGACCCTCTCAACCCAAGAAGACTACACCAAACATCATTAAGCCCAAGAACCCCAAGCCTCAATCACATCCCAAGAAGCCCACCTATCATTGTGAGTACTGTCAGAGAGACGGGCATCTTACGGAGTTTTGCTTCAGGAGGAAGTGGGTTGAGAGAACAGAAAGAGCTCGTGGTGGTCAGGAGCAGTTCTACCAGTAGGATGGTAGACTGCGTGTTCCTCGACACGGGGAGAGGCTGGAGGCCAGGCCACGTCGTGTAGTTGTTGGTAGAGGAGACGACTTTCATGCCCGTGCTCCAGTTGGTGGTGTTCGTTCCGGCAGAGTTCCAAGCCATTTTGGCTACGGTCCTGGACCTCGTGGCTGAGGTTTTAGGCAAAACCATGGACCGCTCTTTGAGCCACGCTTTGGTCCAAACTACTCTTCTGATGGTTTTTGCACCTCAGATGAGGATACTCTAGCTGCTAATGAGGGTGGGCCTTCTGCACCTCCTGCAGAGCCCACACCTTCTGAGACTTTGACTGACGATGAGGGCGGACCTCTGATCACTTCTTCCACTTCGATCGAGCACCCTCAGTCGAGTCCAGAGGTGCCAGCTACTGACTCCGGTGAGGTGACTTCAGATCACCAAGGATCCCGAGCAGTTCAGCGTGATCACTCCTCGGAGCTCATCATCGGTGATTTGACTAAAAGAACATTGTGTTCATCTAGAACCTCGCTTGTTGTGTTTGTTGAATCTGCTTTTGTTGCATCTTTTGAGCCCAAGGACGTTTCTCATGCTCTTTCTGATTCTAATTGGATTAACACTATGCAAGAAGAGCTTGAGAAATTTGTCCGTAATCGGGTTTGGACACTAGTTGAGCCGCCACCAGGTTGCAACCCCATAGGCACCAAATGGGTGTTCAAGAACAAGCTAGGTGAAGATGGGGTTGTGGTGCGCAACAAAGCTCGACTAGTTGCCCAGGGTTTTTGCCAGAAGGAAGGTATTGATTTTGAAGAAACCTTCGCTCCTGTTGCCCGTCTTGAGTCCATTCGCATTCTTTTAGCTTTTGCCGCTTCGAAGGGTTTTAATCTTTTTCAAATGGACGTCAAGAGTGCTTTTCTGAATGGGTACATAGATGAGGAGGTTTATGTTAGGCAACCACCCGGTTTTGAGAACCCTAAGTTTCCTCGACATGTTTTTAAATTGCAAAAAGCTTTATATGGGTTGGGGAAGGGCTTTGTGATGGGTTCTGTGGATAAAACTCTTTTCTTGCTCAAAGATGCTTTAGATTTCTTAGTCGCTCAGATTTACGTGGACGATATTATTTTTTGCGGTACTACTGATTCTCTTGTGTCCAAGTTTTTGGAGCAGATGCACAGCGAGTTTGAGATGAGCCTCATGGGTGAGCTCAAGTACTTCTTAGGGCTCCACATCAAGCAGACCAAGGACGACACCTTCATCCACCAAGGTAAGTACACTCGAGACATGCTAAAGAAGTTCGACTTTGGTGGAGAGTTGAAGCCTCAGATGACCCCAATGGGAACATCTAGGGGCCTGGACAAGGACGAGAGCGGCGTCAAGGTCAACGAGAGAGAGTTTCGAGGGATGATCGGTTCGCTGTTGTACTTGACGGCGACAAGACCAGACATTCAGTTCGCCGTGGGACTTTGCGCGCGTTTCCAGTCTTCACCACGCGCGTCTCATCGGCAGGCTGTCAAGCGCATCTTCAGGTATCTCACTTATGCGCCCGATCTCGGTCTTTACTATATAGCATCACAATCTCTTGATTTATCTGGCTTTTCGGACGATGACTTTGGTGGGTGCTGGTTGGATCGCAAGTCGACTTCCGGTACTTGCCATTTTCTTGGTTCGTCTCTTGTGTCTTATTCTTCTCGAAAGCAATCTAGAGTTTCTCTTTCGACCACTGAGGCTGAGTATGTAGCTGCTGCTAGCTGCTGCTCCCAGTTAGTTTGGATGATTTCCACGTTGCGAGATTTTGGGTTGTTCTTTCCTACCAGAGTTCCTTTGTTTTGCGACAGCACCAGTGCTATTAGTGTAGGGAAAAACCCTTGTCTCCATTCAAAAACCAAACACATTGATGTGCGCTTTCACTTTTTGAGGGATCAATATGAGAAAGGTGCCATTGACCTTGTTCATGTTGATACTCATCATCAGTTGGCTGACATTTTCACCAAACCCCTAGATCAGTCTACCTTTGAGCGTTTACGAGGGGATTTGGGTGTTGTGTATCCTTTCTAGGATATTTTGCGTCAGTTTTCTTTCTTCTTTAATTTTTTTCTTGAGTCTTTTTGTGTGTGTTCATATCATACATATTCACATATCACACTTTTGAGCTGCTTCAGTTATATGATTGAACTGCTTTACTTATTCTAGCTGGTACATGCTTTTGAATACTTGTCAATGATCATGCTTTGGTTCAGTACACTTGATATGTCAGATATCTGTCATATGCATGGCTTTTATGCTTTAAAATTGAAAATGATCACCATTGCTTCTGGTAACTAGCATGTGTAGGCTAAATGCTTTTGCTATCTGTTACATGCCTTGTAGCTAGTTCCTTACTTAGATGCAAATATGCAACTTGGACATCTTTATGCTTTTGAACATGGAAAATGTGCTATAAAAATGATTAAAAAATCAGAAAAATGAAAATTCCATACCTTTTTATGCTTGAGATTGAAAAGATCAAGGTGGGTTTGCTTTGTCGCATTGCATTGTTCTGGACTGCGTACCATAGCACTTTGGTATGAACCAGGACAGTGTAGTGTATGCCAAGACCAATGTCTTAAGCTTCTGATGGTCCAGTTCTGGCCTAGGCTTGACTTGGTCGGTCAGCATAAGGTTTGACATGCAAATAACCCCTGGCAAAAATGAAAAAAAAGGAAAAAGAAAAAGTATGAAAACTGAAATGATAACAAGTTTGCTGAAGCACTTTGTCTTGGACAATGCTTATCTTGGTAGATATCAGTTAGTTTTTGCATCTCATGTTTTACCTTGCTTGTCAACTGGAAAATGTGGTGATGCTTTTGTTTGCAAAAATTGAAAATGTGTGCTAATGTCTTTCTTTAGATATCATCTGTTGCACTGATCATGCCATGTGTCTTAGACAGTATGTCTTTTGCTGTATCTGTTAGCTGTTGTAATTGCAGTCAATCATATCTGAGAAGCATGCTTTATTCACTCCACCTACACCCCAGTACATTCACTGCATATTTTGATGGAGAGTTGTGTTTCAGGGGGAGTCTGTTTCTTTTTCGAGTGCTTAATGAGTTCACTTGTCAACACGGGGGAGAAATTTTGGGATAAGGATTCAAGGGGGAGTTTTGGCTTTCTCCGAGATTTATTTCAGGGAGAGTCTTTGTCCCGTTTGACCCTACTCTTTTGATATCCTTGTTGATGTTTCTGAGATCGCACTCATTTTGAGCTTTTACACTTTGGTTAACCATAATGACCACTTCTTGCTTTTTGTTTGGCTTTTGGTCATTAGGGTTAAACTTTTTCTTTATTTTCTTCTTCTTTGTTTTCTTGTGCTTTGTTTTTATGTTTCCACAGTTGCCTGCAGGTACTGAAGAGCTGCGGAAGTGAAGTGTTGATAATGCACTCATCAAGGGGGAGATTGAGGAGCCATGTTGAATAGCGTGGGCCTCATGGCTCCAGATGTGATGAGTCATTGTCAACGATAGTCAAAGAGGACAGAACCACATTTGCTTGCAGGTACTAAATAGCTGAAGAAGTGAAGTGTTGACAATGCACTCATCAAGGGGGAGATTGAGGAGCCATGCTGAATAGCGTGGGCCTCATGGCTCCAGATGTGATGAGTCATTGTCAACGATAGTCAAAGAGTACAGAAGAAGAGAGGAGATCTGCTACGTCATGGGCCACGTGTGACTCAGGTACACGGGCAGCGAGCGACTGTCGGGCTGAGAGAGCCGCGAAGTTGGGCTGGCACAATCCGGGTACATGGGCTAGGAGCAGCAGAAGACCCACTGGGCTGTTGACCAGGATTGACTCAGGTACACGGGCGGTCAGCGATTGCCGGGCTGAGAGAGCTGCGGAATCGGGTTGGCCCAATCCGGGTACCTGATGCAAAGTCGGTGGAGGCTTTGTCAGTTTCGGCGCAAAACTGATGACCGCTGATCTTATATCGGACTATCCAGAAGAGAAGCCGTAGTCGCTATGAAAGCTTAGCTTCCGGATAACTCATATGTAAATAGGAGTTTACTATTTTGTCCATAGGCCCACAGTCAGTCAGTCGAGTCTGTAAAAATATCCTAAGGGTAGTTTAGTCTTTTCCTTTATTTCAGCATCTGTAAAAAACCCTAAGGGGCTGGTGGAATATTCCTAGCTATTGGGCAACCTATAAATAGGGCCCCAATCCCTAGGGTTAGGTTACCCTTTCTAGAAATCACTTTTTAATCAAGGTTTGGGTCATTTTGTGTTTCCTGCGTTTTTCTCTCTCCCTGCGTGCGCCGCCAGGCAGTGCTCCTGTTCTTCCTGAGATTCAATCGGTTCTTCACTGTCTGGAAGCTTTTATTTCTACTAGTTTTTGGTGTGCAGCACTACGTGCGAAGCTCTGGGGAACACTCTTTTGCGAAGCATACTTCGACAGGCTTTGGAGTTAGCTTCGAAGCATGTCTCTCTGGTAGGCTTTGCTCGAAGTGTGTTTTCTAAGATCTTTCTGCTGTTGCTTTCGAGAGTCACAGTTTGTGGTTTTGAAGCATGTCTTTCGGAATATGTGTCTAGATTTCGATCTCTTGTGAGAGCATCAGCTGACTTCGATTCGAAGCTGGTTTGTGGTTCGAAGGTTACCACTTCGGTATTCATATCTCAAACAAGGTAGTCTCAAAGGTTGAGTGTAGGCTTCGATTTGATCTTGCTGTTGTGTGTTTGGCTTCGCTTCTCCTTCGAAGGTTTCTTTTCTGTGAACTTTGTTCGAAGCTTTCTAATCGAAGTATAGGCTTCGAAGTATACTATTCGAAGCAGGCTTCGATACTTTGCTTTGAAGCATACTTCGCATTTTGTCACACTCGAACTAGGCTAGACTCAACAGACCTTCAGCACTTCAACGACAACCTTCGCTAGACTTCGACAAGGGACTCCGAAGCAGGCTTCGTCACTGTGAAGCAAGCTTCGATACTGCGAAGCAGGCTTCGACACGGCGAAGCAGGCTTCACCAAGTATCGAACAGGAGGCAAATTTTGAATAGTAACTTCTCATCTCATTCTACGTGCACTTAGATTATCTCACTTAGAAGTTTGATCTGCCATGTCTTGAATATTTTGTTTATCTGCCTATTAGCACTGTATTGGTGTTTTCTCTGTGTTTGACACCGGTCGTTTCTAGGCTAGATTCCTTTAGACTTAGGCAATTTGTTCATGCTTTGCTGCTTAGTCTTTTGAGGTGCGTTGGGTGTTGGGAGAAGGCCATTGATTTGAAAGAATTTTTAGGCACCCATTCACCCCCCCTCTGATCGCTACTTTCGGTACTACAGTGCTGTCGTTATTTCTGCCGTACACATGGTTTGCCAGAGGTACACTAGCAATAGGAATCGGGGGTACGGCTTCAGTAAAGTCGAACCTCCTGAGAGTCGCCTCTACTTGGGAGCTGACGGCCGAATCTAAACGGTTGGCTAGCGAAGCGCTAACTGCTTGATCTACTGATGCGGCTATTTTTTGCTCAATCTCTAGAGAAGATAAACGAGGCGATACAGGTGTTACCTGGACCTGAGCGAGGTCGGGGGTGATGATGTCGCGCTTGATGAAGCTCACCTGTGTCTTGACGTAGCCCCCAAGCATCATGTCTTGGAGTGCCTTTAACTTTGCCTCGATCTCTGCTCGGTCTTCTGCGGGGATATCTTCAAGTGTAGGTGTCAAGATGTTGCGGTTGTTGATATCCGTGCCTCCTATTGTGTCCATCGGCGGTGTAGACGTAGTAGTTGGCATTGATGTACCGGTGGCCGATGTAGATGTACTTGTCATGTTGGCGTAGCCTTCCCCTGCGGAGTCGCCAAAAAGTGTGTTGATAGAGAAACGTGCCCCCACACTTGGGTCAGTCCGATGAGCCAAAAGTGCATGGATAATTAGAGACAAGCCTAAGCGTGATGTAGCACCAACATCGCGTTCCGACTACCCTTAGTCGTGATAAGGGGGGTGGAGTCGCCAGGCAATCAGATCACACAAAATAACCCAATTAGCCGAAAGAAATATATTAAATAGAATAAAATCAGCAAACCGGTCAGAGCCTGTCTGCTTCGAAGTCTGATGCGAAGGGGTCACCGAAGTGTACCTTCGGCGTATGGTGCGAAGTGTCCCGCCGAAGGGTGCTTCTGCGTTTTAACTGATACGGCCGATGATGGATTTCGAATAGATCTGGATGCGATGATCACCTCCGAACAGCGGGGATCGGTGTGAGGTCTCTGATCCAGCGAACTACAGAATAATGATGCGAGGGCCACGCACGAGCGTAACTTCGTCCAGTGCGGAGTATGGTCGTGGCGAAGCCTATTGCGATGAAGTGTGCTGGCGAAGCTTGTTGCCAGAGCCTGCAGTCCACCGAAGGGTGTCCTAGTGACCTCTGAAACCAATCTCTCAGCTCCGGACACCTCCGACGAAGTAGCTCCGAACGTGAGAACATGCAACAAAGAGAATTCGAAGTACCAATTTGGCCTGAGGACCAAATTTTGCTAAGTGTTGCACTAGTAGCAAAGGTAGCAATCTGTTATGTAGATTAGCAGATACTTCACAGGCAAAGTAACAAGGCGATAGCAATCTATTACGTAGATTAACAGATACTTCACAAGCGAAGTAACAAGGATTACCATTGTTCCGTAGTGGCTGGCGGAGGGCTTCCAGGCAAACCCACGAAGAGGTACAGGAAAATAAAGGTAAAGTAAATACGATCAAAGCTAGGGCTTTGGTTTGGTTTGAGTTGGGGGGCCTCTACGCCGGTCTCGCCTCTCTATTTATAGGGCTTAATCTCTGATCTAATCTGCTATTAACCCAGCCGGATGGAGATAAAAACTGAGCCGGAAACGCATACAACTCTATCTCTACCGAAATGGGCTTCGGCCAGGCCCGTCGAGGCCTGCTCCTCGGGCCAAGCTTCGGTGGCATTGGCCTCCGAAGGCTTCCCGGCCGAAGCCCATGGGCTGTCTAGAGGCTTTCGGAGCCCATAGCTCAATGGACTTCAGCCCTGTAGGGCTTCGGACGGACCCTGGACATGTGTATTTTCGGCCTAAATCACCAAAATTGATATTTTGACAATCTGGCCATTAATGCCATTTTTTGCTATCAACAATTCTCTAAGATTAAGAACTAACAAACAAAGAGTTTGTGAAGCGAACTATCTCAAGCCTCCGTATTGGATAATAGCTCGAAGCAATTCGAAGTTGTGTATTGAATACCTGAGTATTCGATGCCTATTACAGGGTGAGAATGGGAGTATTTATAGGTAAAAACATTAAGGAAAAGACCTTTTTACCCCTCAGTTACAACCAACATAGTGGAAACTATTTCGGTACCCCTAATAGGGCTAAAATGGTAAAAGACTAATTTAATTAGAAACAAGATAAGTCTTCTATCCTTGATGGTAGTTTTCCACTGCGGAGAGGAAGTCTTCGAAGTGCATCTTCAAACCGGATTCTAGGCAAACCCTCCGACTTTAACTCTACGTCAGTACGGAGACAATTCTTGGACTCCGAGCTCATGAGTTGTCTTTGTCTTGTAATCTTGAAGATCCTGAGGATGAAGTATTTTCCCCAACAGTAGCCGCTCGAATACGCTTCTCCGAATAAATTGTATGGCAAGGAGAGTAGTATATGCAAGAAATATTTTCATGCTCAGGGACTTAGCGAAATTTACCATTCTTTGAAGTATTTCGAGATTCGCAATCTTCGAACCAGCTTTTCTATAGAGATACCCATCGAAATAGCTTCGAAAACAAATCTTTGCGAAGCTGAAATAACCGTTAGACTCACAAAAATAGTTGTTACTCATTTTTTCAAAGAGAGTTATACCGCCGCTTCATTTCTGGAGATGTGAATTCTCTCAAAGAGTCATGATAAATTGTAATAGTAAAGAAGACGGAAGGGCAAATATGAATGGTACCTAGCCTGCGAATACACACTATAAATAGGAGGGTAAAGGTGCGTTTTGAATACTTTACCAACTGCTCCATCATTTTCCCCCTTTCTGCTTCCTGAAGCTGAACTCGAGTTCCACCTTATCTCATGGCGAAAACTAGCCACAAAGCTCCCATTCCTGCTTCGACCTTGGCCAGGCAGCAAGCGATGGCGGTAGTAGCAGCAGCGGCGCCTTCGAGAAATCCTCATACGGCTGGTCCTCACGATCTTCTCCCGGCGTCAGCCAAATACACAGACCAGTCGTACATCTTGGGACCGTCAACTTGCTTGAGGAAATTCATTGTGACGATGATTGCAGGGAAGATGAGTCTAGGGATCAAGATTCGCTAGCCCAGCAAAGAAGCAATTCCTTCACCACGAGCCGGAGAAATGGTCGTGTTCGAAGCTTTTTTTGAAGCTTGAGTAGGGCTTCTGGCTATGGGTTTTCTATCTGAGGTGCTGAGATTGTTCCATGTTACTCTTCATCAACTGTTGCCCAATGCAATCGCACGCTTGTCTATCTTCGAGTGAGCCATGCGTGCCGAAGGTTGCGAGGGAAGAGCTGAGATCTTCGCAGCACTTCATAATGCCTCCTGCTAGCCGAAGGCTTACCAAGGAACCGGAGGAGAGAAGATGGTGATTGCTTTTGGCACATCAACTTCTGGCTTCGAGATGAGTATCAAGCTCAGTTTCCAGCGAAGGCTATCAACGCCAGATGGTACACAAATTGGGTCCTTCACTGGTTCTATGCCGATGTAGGAGCGGACAACGCCTTGGCTGGTCCTCTCGAAGATATCTTTTACCAGAGGGAAGTAGAGGTCCATCTAGACCCAAGCCAGCTCGAAACTCGTCTGAGACTGTTATAAGCAATAATCCATCGCATGAGCATGCGAGACTTAGCTTAGGAGTTTATTGGACTCCGAATTCCACCTTTGATGGACAGTTGGCCAATAAACTTCGAAGAGATCCCGTAGGGTGGACTCCGAGAGATCTCTTCAAGTGCTGCAGGTAACCTCGAATGCCCTGCGAAATGTTTTACATATAGTATTGGTTCTACAAAAATGATTTAACTGATAAGAAATCTTATCTTTCAGCTCCATGTGCCACCCTCACTCCAGAGCAAATTGTTCATACTTCAGAGAAGATCCTCGGGGCTACTATGCTCGCTGAAAAGGAGTGGAGGGTGGAGTTGGTCAGCAGTTGGGAGCGATTTAACTGAGTATGGAGCGTACTCGGAGTTGAATCCCCCCTCTTCCGGATTGGGACATCTCTGAGCAAGCTCCTAAAAAGAGGAAGGTCGAAGCAGGGACTTCAGCACCTACCAAAACGCCTGTGAAGAAGGTAGCCCGGAAACATAGAAATGGGAAGGGAGTTCGAAGCCCTCCTAACAGGGGATGAGGAATCACGGATTGGAGCTAAAGTCCCTACTCAAGACGACGTGGTGGTGGCGCCTATCGCTGGAGACAACCTTGAGCAGGCAGAGACTGAGAACGTTCTGCTTGGTCAAGTAGAAGACCTTGCTGCAGGAGAAGGCGGAGTTGAGATTGCGGATGCCCAAGTCTCGCCTCCGGACGAAGTGATAGCTTCAGTTGTCAAAGAGGTTTTTGCAGCTGATCCTTCGGTTCGAAGCCCTGAGTCCGAAGAGGACTTCGGTCAGGTGTTCAAGCCTCCTAGTAGTCTGGTGCTCGTTCGGCAATAGAACGTTGAAGGTAGACTTCAGTAGAGTACCTTTTCTCTTTTCTTCTTTTGTGTCCTACAAAATTTATGCAATATCACATACCTTTGGTTTTTACAGGATTGTTTTCGATGGTGGCCCCCATTACGAAGGTTGTACTGGAGGTTGTCTTGTCTCCGAAGCCAATTCCTGAAGTGGTTATGAAGATGGGTCCTAGCAAAGGTAAAGGTAAAGAGACACCTTTACCTGCTCCTTTTCTTGGTTGGACCCCGTCAGAATCTACGGATGGAGGCCAATCCATGGAGGGAGGTCAATCCACGGAAGCCTCCGAAGATGCCTCACTGCGCTCCGGCCCGTCTCAGAGTGAAGATGACCAGAGTGCCTTGTCAAGGCTCCCCCTCCTAGCTCCTTTTCTAGAGCAGAGGACTGGACTTCAGACTTTGCTAGAGCCTCTCGCTCGGGCTAGTCGCGAAGTTAGGGAGACTGACTTGGTTTCTATTCTTGGGGAAGCTGAGGGATCGGAGCTAGACGCAGCTTTGGAGCAGGAAGCCTACCAGGTACGAAGTATCTGCAACAACAGAATTATTTCAAACATATGTAAATAATTTACTTACATTGCTCTTTTTCTTCCTTCGCAGCAAATTGTCCTAGCTCGAGCTGCGGCTGTATCACATGAGCGAGAGTACAACCGACTCAAGGAGAAAGTAATAGCTCTTCAAGGGAGTCTTGTTAGCTCCGAGATTCGAACCTCTAGCTTGGAAGAAATAGTGGCCGCAAAAAGAAAAGCTAGGATTAGCTTGGATGCTACCAACAAAGAGCTCAAGGCTGAACGAGTTGTGCTTCGGGCCGAAGTGGAAAGGCTGCAGGGAGAGCAGGCAACTGCTGGAGTTGAACTGGTCAAGCTGCGAGAAGAGCAACTGAAGTTGACGGAGGAAGCCAGCAACCTGCTCAGACAAAAGAATTCACTGATGAGGAGGCATCTAGGCTCTCTTCTCTGACAGACGAGCTGTCTTCGTCAAAGAATGCTTTGTCTAAAGACAAGATAAAGTGCGAGAAAGTGGCTTTGGACACCATTGACACTCTTCGAGGTGTCCTGGAGTACTTTGGCACCTCTTGTGCTTCATCTTCGACTGGTGACGTCTCTCTACTACGGAGATTGAAAATGATCCAAGCAGCAGCAAAGACCATGAAGACAGCGGGTAGTCGGTATGGAGAGATCTCTGGCCAAGTAGCTACTCTCACAGTGATTCGTTACTACGAAGATCTAGGGCTATCCATTGCACCGGAGCCTGAAGCAGCCCCCATCAGCTTTGGTGATGACTGCCTCCTGACTCCCTCCGTTGAAGTAGTCGTGGCTTGGGAGGCCTTTCAACCATCTTGGAGAGCTGAAGGCCAATGTGCTATCATGACATGGATTTATGAAGGGCTTCGTCAAAAACAATCGCGGTTGTAGCCTTCGAGCAACAAGCCTCCTTCGGACTCAAAGGTTTAGCTCTCCTTAGGATCCCAATTATGTAAAAACTTATGCTTTTATTCTTTTTTGAATGAAAAGACTTATTTTGAAATGTTTTTAGGCTTTTCAACCTTTTTGGATGAGCTCGAAGTGTTAGAGAATAACGAAGAACTCCGCCTGCAATGGGCCACCTTCGAAGCTCTAAGACCTCACAAGCATCCCCGATTTTCAATTCCTCGTGGGAGCTCTCGGAAGTTATACCTGATATATATATATATAAGGAAATAATAACTTATATTAAAAAGGAGGAAAAGGAAGTTAATTTTTAAACTTCATCTTCGTAGGATGTCAAATGGTCCGATGAAGAAAATGCTAATAAAGAGCAAGTAGAAAAGAACTCTGAACGACTTCGAAGCTGGGAAAGAAGCCCCGAACGACTTCGGACCTGGGTTGAACTTCAACAAGAACAAAAAGACTTCCGAGCTTCAAAAGAAGGGAAGAGGGTTAAGCGCAAAGTCCTAACAACTCCAGGCTCCGGTACTAGTCGCCTTCGAAGTCATGCTGATTTTGATAGTAGTTCTTGAGATCGAAGAGGTCTTCGTTTCCTTTTTGGTATAGACACAGATTTTTCATGATGTAATGTAATCTGTTTGAATAATATAAATTAGAAAGTTTCAAAATTGTCTCCCTACTTCCCAGCCCCTCCTTGGGTGCAAGCATCTCTGAAACTTGATCAAAGGTGTTGTATGCATCAATAGAGCAATATTGAAAACAAATCAATCAGAGGTGCAGAACATGGCCACTCCGATAGAAAGACTCAGCCAGCAAAATACCTTGAAGTGAACATGAACAAGAGAAAAAAATATGCTCATGCAGAATCGTACACAACACTGGCCGGTGGCGTGGAACAGATTCAATCCAGAAATAAAACAACAAGCAGAGTGTATCTCAGGGAAAAATGATGCGTACCTGACAGCCGGTAGATAATACGACAAGGCGTCGCTGACATGAAATGGCGCAGTACACTGCGAAATGCTTGGCTGCACTCTTGAAATAGTCTTGGACCTCAGCAATCAACGCAAGAATACCCAGCCGAGAAGAATAAGCAAGGAATATGCAAATGGACAGCAGCCAGAACCAAAAACACAAAGAAGATGCAAATCAAAAATCGGTGGTGCACCTGGCTGTCTCGGCGCTAGAAATCAAAAAGGGAACACTACGGTAGCTGCTGTAGTTCATCCGGGACACCAACAGTAAAACCTCTTTCTGAAGAAAAGTAGCGCATATAGATTATAAGAGAACTTCTGGATACCACTCATTAGCCCACAAAATTTTAGACAAAAATTCTATCAAATGTCCAGCCACCTCTCAAAATTACAGCCACCAAAATGACAGGCAAAAAAGTCCCTTAACTCTTGGGCATGGAATCTTTTATATAGGCAAGCCCATTAAGGAAATCTCCAAAATGCCATTAGGGTTAATGTTCTAAGTATTTACCTAATTGCCATAATGTATTTTCAGAATTATGAATTCTGAAAAATACATTAATGTATACTCCTAATTTATTACAACATTGACCCTATTCTTTTAATATTTTTTAGAATTTGAAAATTCAAAAAAATACTAAAATATTACACTTAATCTAGACTACTAGATATAAAAATAAACTCCTAATTACTGGAATTAAAAACATTTTTGATGTGATAGTTTTTAGCAAAAACCGATAAAGCCTCCTCGATCGCCGACATGTGACGCCAATCCGCGAACTCGACCGCCAGCAAGTCTCTCCCGCTCTCGATGTCCCTCGAGCCGCCTGATCACTTGCACTGGCCTCTCTTTCGCTAACTTAATCGTCACACTATCTCGACCATTTGTTCATCCATGTCTTGCTCTATCTCCCCGTGCACTCCTAAGAACATCTCCAACTTCACACGACATCCTTGATCTTCTAGCATCGAGCTCCCAGCTTGACCCTTTATCCCCCGTCGTTGACAGTTGGTTAGCATCTCCACCCTGCACACATGAGACAAGGCAAAACACGAAACACGACGCACACCGATCCCCTCGGTACACAGTCTCCATTCACACATCGATCCCATCGATGCAATCTAACCACCACTCACTCATCACTCCTACTCATCAATCCAGATCGAGCAACCTTGTCAATCACTCATCACAAAAACAAAAACCACTGTGCGACCTCACTAGGTTTCACACTATTAATGAGAGAAAAATATGTAGTTACCATTCTGAAAAAGAAACAGATGCTTACTGCATCATCATGTAGATTGGCTACCATTTCATTGATGAATTCCTCTTCAGGAAACTTTTTTAACATGAAACCAAGCCAATGCTTCATGAAACACACATGTGTTGCATCTTATTCTCCATTTCATTTACATGACAAAAGATAGACCTTGGGACACTCAAACTTCACTCCAGTACTTATCATCATAGTACCCTCGTGCTTTTAACTCCTTAGCAAATATCCCATTGAACACCTCAGTAAAATCTTTAGCTGAAAGATTACCATTGTTGATTTGTTGCCTTTTTTCTAATTCCTCATATGATGTATTCTATAGAAATAAAAATAGTGCAAGGTCACAAAATGGTAAACAAAAATTCAGATTAAACATAAATTCTTAGGATCAGAAAATGTACCATTAGTGCATCCACTTTGTGGGTAGTGTATGTGCCATTCTTTTTCTTGTGAGCAGCCTCCCATAATTCAAGCCTATTAATTTTCCTTTTGTGGTTAACTTCCTGCATAGTAGAGAAAATTGAGGCTCATTGCAGATCTGAATTAGATTATTGTGAATACAATAAGTAACTTGGGATGAATATATCTCACAATCTCTTTGTTCAGCCTAGCATGGCTTTTTCTCCTAGATGTGTGTGTATTTTTCTGTTCTTTTGTTATCCTAGAGTTTATCGCACATACTTTCTACAAATATAAAAGAGTGATGAAGTGATGTTACACTCGTTGCTTTCATACTGCATATACATGATAAATAAAAGGGTGGCACCTTATGTCGTTCTCGGCACCAAAATCCAACGAGGGCTTTCCATTGAAGTTCATTCACTTTGCTTGGTTTCCCATTTATGATTTCATCTAGAGATCTCTCTTCACAGTTGAAATATTGTTTCTTCAACTTTGATTTGTAGGATCGCCACCTATTGTTAACAATCCTTAGCACCTAGTCCCTTGTAAGATTTAGCGTTTAGCGGGGGAACTGAAAGTTTTCCTATAAAGAGTAGAGGTAGCTGTTACTAGATGGATGGAAATTGTGGTACTTTTGATTGAACTAGCTAGGAACATTAATTTTACATCCACATCATTGATTATCTGTTGATTGTGAGTATTGAACATAGCATTGTCCCATCTTTCAATGTGTAAAGATGCTAATGATGGTTTTTCTGCTATTTGTCCAAGGTATTGTCCAAGAATGGAGGCTGACCTTTCATTTGGGACACCATTTTCATCAATCCCTACAATTACCTTTCCTCCTTGTAAATCCACTAAATTTGAAACTCTGAACTCCCCTAAAACTTGTTTGACCTCTCCATTTTGCCCTACATAAAGGAAATAGATCTTTTTACACTGAATTTCGACATGCAATAAAAACATGAAACTCACATATTATATTAATAGGGGTTCATGGATGTTGGCTTGGGAGGTGGGGTAATAAGCCATCAACATCAGGAGGACCCTGTAAGTTTTTCTTTGTTGTCATGCTCCGGTAAGTTGGCATGCCCATTGTCACACTCCGCTAAGTTATCCTGCTCATTCTCAATAGGTTCTGCCTCCTATTTTTCTTGGAGGTTCAAGTTCCTTAACCGTCGAAGTGGTCTTACCATGATTTGATCTAAAGTTACAATGATTTAACTCATCAACTTATTGTGACTGCTATCAGCATTCAACTATTAGTATTCAACTATAAGCTTACCTCCCTAAGCAAGTTGATCTCAGACTCAGAGAAACCTTTCCTATAGAAATAAGTGGAACAATAAGTAAAATAAATGAATATAATCATAATGCTTATGTGATGTTCTATTCTTTGCCACTACACTTAAATGGTCAAACAGCACATGGCAAAATGCATGAAACAATCTAAAACTCATATTTTATTAGAAGATATTTATACAGTTGTACAATTATTCATAAGATTAGTGTGCTATTCATCCTATGGTAATTGATCCAACGTTTAACACTTCAGAATATGGGATCAAGCAGAAGGAGGTGATGTTTACAACTTTACATGATGAGATGACAACATAACAAAATGAAAAAATGACACTTTGTTGTTCTTATAGTAAACTAAATTTATAATAGGTTAGCAAAGAAAAAATATTAAACACATCCTTTCAAAAGCTGATCAACCCTTAAGTAATGAAGAATTTGTGTCTGTGTGGTTACTACTTGATCAAAGATTACATGTCGAAGGTATTATATTTGTTTTAACCCTAATTGAATGTCATTTCTCAAATCAAGGATGGGAAGGGATAATGAAAATTATTTGAAATCATACATCATGGCTTTCATAAACAGTAAATTGAAAGAAAGAATAATGCAATTTTCCCTTTTCCAACCACATGCTTTGCTAGGATTGATCGGCAACGGGACGATACCTTGGAACCGATGTTGAAGAATACACACAAGAGTGTAGTCTGTGTTTGACAGCAAGGGTGGCATGCAGGACGGAGATTGGGACGAAGGCAATACCTAGATTCGGAGATGGCGACAGTGAGCAGATGGGAATGCTGGTGAGCTGGTGCGGTTGCCAGTGCCCGAGCATCTAGGAATTGGATGTATAGAAGGTTAGATTAAAGGAGAAGGTGGGGAATAAGTTGCGAGGTTTCCAGTTGTGGATTAAGGTAAGGATTTCATGGTATAGGTGGTAAAAGATCTTTGGCGCGCAACCTGGCGCCAAATATTTTCGGTACTGTATTTGTTACTAGCGTTAAATACAATTGCATGTAGAAAACAATCAAGAAGTTAGCAATAGCACAGTTGGATGGTGGCGCTAGTTGCTAAGATAGCAACCCATGTTTGAATCCTGGAGTCACCATATTTTAGATTCTATTTTAAATATGTTTCTATCCAACAATAAAATTTTAAAATCATGTGTTTCATCTGAACAAACATTACTCAAATTTTGTTCCTAACTTTCAGACTTTTTTTAAGTTTCAGAACATAGTTTTTTCTAAAAAATGGGCACAAAAACATGATGATGATTTTTCTGTAAATTTCGGTGCATAGTTTGAGGTACTTGCTGTTCAAATTTGACATATTTCAATTTAAATCCTAGGAACACAACTAATGTGTTAAAAATAGCAAATGGATCTAGAAAATTACAAACATTTTATATGGGATGAGATATGTTGTGCTTTGATTATAAAAAAATTTCAAGTTGAAATGAAGGTTTAACCGTCAATTTGCTTTCAACCAGAACCTATTTCTATTGAAAACTCTAATTCCTTTCAAGAGAAGGTCGAGTTTCTTAACATCCTGACAACTTTGTTGAAACATTTTCAAATTTTTATCATAGAATGTACGTATAATATAATAGCACCATGAAAAATTTCGTATTTTTCAGACTTTATTTGATTTTCTTAGAATTTAAAAACCCTTAACCTCCATATTACCGATCGAGTTTCAGAACATAGTTTGTTCAGAAAAACTATGAATTTAGTGGATGGGAACAACAAATGGGCACAAAAACATGAATATGATTTTTTTTGTAAATTTTGGTGCATAGTTTGAGGTACTTGCAGTTCAAATTTGACATATTTCAATTTAAATCCTAGGAACACAACTAATGTGTTAAAAATAGAAAATGGATCTAGAAAATTACAAACATTTTATATGTAATGAGATATGTTGTACTTTGATTATATAAAAAATTCAAGTTGAAATGAAGGTTTAACCTTCAATTTGCTTTCGACCCGAACTTAATCCTTTTGAAAACTCTAATTTGTCTCAAGAGAAGGTCGAGTTTCTTAACATCCTATGTGACAACTTTGTTGAAACTTTTTAAAATTTTTATCATAGAATGTGAGTATAATATAATAGCTGCATGACAAATCTCGTATTTTTCATACTTTATTTGATTTTCTTAGAATTTAAGAACCCTGAACCTCTGCATTGCCGATCGAGTTTCAGAACATAGTTTTTCGAAAAAATTAAGAATTTTGTGGATGGGAAAAAAATGGGCACAAAAAACATGAATATGATTTTTCTATAAATTTTGGATGCTTTGTGCTCCAATTAACTGAAGATACCAGCATATATAACGTGACAATGAAATTTTCGCAATTTTGCATTTCACCATATTTTGATATTGTACCGAGAACATTTCACATTTTGCATTTGCACGAGAATAGTTGGAATTTTGCATTCTGAAGATAGTTGATGCTTTGTGCTCAAATTAACTGAAGATACCAGCATATATAACATGACAATGAAATTTTTGCAATTTTGCATTTCAGCAGATTTTGATATTCTACCCAGAACATTTCAAATTTTGCATTTGCACCAGAAAAATTGGAATTTTGCATTCTGAAGATAGTGGATGCTTTTTGCTGAAATTAGTGAAGATACCAGCATAACATAAGCATACAATCTAATCATCAAAGCATGCATTCAATTAGATGTGTCATTACTAATTCTTACATATAGGATCCATCGATCAGTCATTAGTTCATCCAGCCATCAATACGAACATCCACCATAAACTTAACAAAAGGTACCAGCGATCCATCGATAAAAACATCCACAATAGCGCAGCTCGGAGATGGAATTCTTTTTTCATAGAGGGATCAAATATTTCAACTCCATCCCACAACAGTAAAAGCTCATCAATCAGGGGCTGCAAATATACATCTATATCATTACTAGGAGAATCTGGTGCAAGGATGATCATTTACAACGTAAAACATGTTTGCTTCATGCAGATCCAAGGTGGTAGGTTGTAAGGAATGAGCATTGCTGGCCATGTATTGTGTTTCAGATTCTGATTCCCAAAGGGGTTAAATTCATCACTTGCAAGACCAAGGCATACATTTCGAGCATCTTCTACAAATTCAGGATGCCTATCGTTAAATTCCTTCCAAGCTTCACCATCTGCCAAATGTTGTAGTTTTCCATCTTTTGTATGGGCCTCCTCATACCATAGCATATCATCTGAAGTTTTTGTAGTTAAAAATAACCTCTGGATCCTAGGTATCCATGGAAAATACCGTAACACTTTTGTTGTTTTCCTTTTCCCCTTTGGTTTAGCTGATGAGGCATTCTCTTTAACAACTTTCCAACGAGAGCTCCCTCACACATGGCAAACAACGTTTTTGGCATGTTCACCTCTAAAAGCATGCAATCTTTGTGGCAAGCATGGATTTTCACATAATCAAGACATAATCCACGGATGATTTTCTTCGCTTCATAATATGTCTTAGGCAGATTTGCTTCACGAGGTAGCACGATAGATAGTAGACCCAATAGTGATGCAAACAATTCTTGTCACCAACCATGTAAGCACTTCAAGTGATATAAGTGCACCAAAAATGGCATCCTTGAGTACTTACAACCAGGGTATAACCATACGTGTGCATCGTTTAATAATCTTGCATATATATTATGATCCCTCCTCGAATCATCGCCTTCAGTTTTATTCACATTAATATCCTCAGGGGCATTATGTTCCATGCTTTCAAATCTTGACTAAAAATCATCTGCTTTGCCTTCAAGCATGCCTGCAGCCCTACCAAATGCAGTATGTAGTAGTTGTTCCATGCTATCCGATCCTGCATCCCGATGACCTTGTGTTGTACCCGTGGTAGACAATGTGGTCATATTAGGCACATCAAAAAATGCAATTGTTGGTATGTCATAATTCTTACCATGATGAACCCAAGAGGTATAACCTTGAAGAATACAGTCACACCTTAGATGTGTCTTAACTTCATCACGAGTCTGGTTTATTCTATTCATGCACTTTTTACATGGACACAATATCTCGCTGTCATGTGGATGGTCTCGGTAAGCAAAACTCAAAAATTCTTCAACACCATCTTCATATGCAGTCTCCCGTCTTGATTTTTTCATCCAACTTCTATCCATCACCCTATGTAAGGACATGTAAAATTTAAATCAAACAAATTAGGATTAATTTAAAAACAGTTACATTACAACTTATGCTTCGAGAAATCAAACCATGACAACAAATAACAAGGAAGCTCAATTATATCATACACATACCATCTATAGCCATATGCACTACAACATGGTTGTACACATACATAGATAAGTGTTTTCAGGCAATAGCATCCTCACATGAAAATATGATATAATTATATAGAAAATCAAGACAAGTTCAAGTGTTCATTTGTTTAACAATCAAACTAGTACTAGAGAAAAACAATTGATGCATCTAAGCCATCAAATTCTAATCTACTATTACTATCCATCAATCTACAAATTTAACAGTCGCACAACAAGTAAACAAACAACACAAGAATAACAAGACACTTGCCAAGTACCAACTAAACCTATTATGTCAAACAATTGATTGAGTACAAGTTTGAAAGCCTAGCAATAGACAAAATTGCAGTATTGCACACTACACTGTATATGGTTACAATGTTTAAATCTACACAAGTAGGCAACAACTGGTGTACTTTGCAGAAAATTAAAAGAACTTAGAGAAGAAGAAAAGAAGGGACCTAGCTTGTGTAGCCTCTGTATTCATGAGAGGATGCAAGTGGCCACTGGCATGCTCAAGCCATCCTAGCGGTGCAGAGAGCCGGTGAGTTCTAGGCGCACAAGAGCGACGACATGTGATGAGAGGTGGGGGCACGCAGTAGCGCGATGGGAGGCGGCGGCGGGATGGGAGGCGGTGACTGTCGATAGAGAGGCGGTGGTCGGTAGTGGGATGGGAGGCGACAGTGCGTAGCCTGCCAACGGTTCCTGATGGGAAGCTACAGCGGTCGATGGAGAAGCAGTCGTCGGTGGCGGCGTGCACGGGCGGTGCAGCGGAGGCGGCAGCACAAACTAAATTTGATAATATTGCCGATTTGGGTTGTGGGTGTATATGGTAGCTGAAGATATGTCTGTTTACATGTTCTGACCTGATAATAAAACACAAATGTGTTGGTAGCACAATGGCTTGCCCATATTCCACTAATCCTATAGACCAGAGTTCGAATCGGAGGCTCAACTTTTTATATTTTTAATTCAGTGCGCACAACTTATTTGCATGTACATGTCTAATATAACTTATTTATTCATCCTTCAAAATGATTCCGAAAAATATTTTTTCCATGCACTTCTCTAATTAATATCTTGCCAACGGTTATATAAAAACAATATATTATATATGGTATATAATTGTATTTTTTACCATATCAAATATATTATTTCTTCATCATTCACAATGCATGATTACAAATTTTTTGTTAAATTCTCTTGTTCGAACTAAGTGTCATTTATATTTTGAATCAAATTTCATCTTTATGTGTCTATTGATGGTTATTTCATATGGTTTGCGACTTATCTATATGTTATTCACGTTTATAAGCATGTAAAACTTTGTATCAATTTGATATGTTTTTCTGATTTAGTTATAAAACATCTTTACCTAGCTATAAACAATTGTTTGATACGCTTTAAAATGTGTCAAGAGGATAATGACACTTCAAAGCGTGTCTATGTCCGTGTCATTTTGTAATCAAGTTAGAAAGCATCTATACCTAGCTATAAACAAATGTTTGATACACTTTACAATGTCTCTATGAGATAATGACGCTTTAAATCATGTCTAACGTCGTGTCATTTTGAGATGACTTCAATAGTGTGTCAAAAAATGTCTTCATATGATTAATAATAGTATAAGCGTGTCTAATATCGTAACAATCTGACATGTTTTCAAAACCGTGTCAAAAAGCATCTTTATATGTGGACGTAGGGATGCTTTTACATGGCGTTACTACTACGGCGTAGCTAAGGGGGGGTTTTCTTGTATTGAAATGATCATATGAGAAAATAAGGTTCAATCATAAGAGGACTACAGAGACAAAACAGAGCATAAAGTATTGAGCAAAACTCCTTAATGCACTGAAATTATGGTTCATAGAGTGACCAATTCATAATTCAGTCTACAACGATGAACCAAGTTGGAAGGGATACCATAAAGAGAAAAATAAATGTTGTAACAACTCCAGGTTTGCGATATTAAATCAAAATAAATTGGTAGCAGTAAGCCAATCAAATGACACTGGAATATATAAAAGATTGACCATTTTTGGGTTCTAATAAAACCTCTACCTCTACAAGCCACCCTTTTCCGCCCAATTTGTTGCAAATTTTCCTTTGATTTCTTTGAGCGGTCAAGAATAAACACTTCAATTCTTACTCCGGTTTCATCAAGATTCTGCTTCAAACAGGCATAAAAGTCCATCTTATCATGCTTGTTAACAAAATAATGCAATGCAATGAACAAGTTTTAATACCATATGTCACTATGTAAAGTCCATCTTAGTGAAGTATATCTTCGAATAATATGACTTCTGTTTTTTGATCAAGTAATGCTGAATTCATCATAGCTTAATGCAATATGTCACTATGTAAATACCATATGCACTATTTTTCATAAACATCTGAAACGGAACACAGGAAAAGCACCCATCTACAATAATTTTAGAAAAAAAACATCAGAATAACAAAAATTCCAAGTGCAGATCCCAAGAACTAACAAAATCCAGGAATCCTAGAGATAAACACATAGAAGGGCAGGGAATATATATGGGAGCACAAAATCAACCATAGGGTCAGGGTTGGTCTGGAGCTGGAGAACGACAATGGGATCAGGGTGGCCATTGGGGAGCAGGTGCTAGGAAACTAGGAGGACATCGGTCAGAACGACGATCTCATCGACGCCGGGAAGCAGGTGATCCGCATCCACTGCATGCTCTACGAGGCGCTTGCATCCAACTAGATCCCGCGCCGAGACAAACAAAATTGACTGGATCGAGGATGCACCTATTTTTTCGTCGGGTTGGTAGAGGTGACGACTGTGACCGACGACGGTGGGAGGTATCGGCGGTTGCCGGTGGAGGCTGGACGAGACTGAAGGTGACTGGAGAAATAAGCAGCGGCCGATGGAGGCGGGAGGTGACCACAGGCGGGTGGAGAGATCGGAGGCGACCGGTGGAGGCAGGAGGCGATCGTAGGTGACGAGAGGGACCGGCGGCGGTTGGCAAAAGTGGGAGGCGACCGGTGGCAACTAGAGAGATCCGTGGCGACGGTTGGAGGTGATAGGAGGGACCATCGGTGGTCGGAGGGACTGGCGGTGTTTGGAGGAAGAGTGGATTAGGTTTTATGGTTCTGTGGGATGGGGAAGCTGATTCGCGGGGCGTGACGACGGGGGAGCATGGGTGGTGCATAGATTTTATTTTTTCGGGGAAAAATGCTGTGGATATTTTGGACGATTAGTTGTGAGAAATATATGTTTTTAATCACTGCGTGTAGACGCTCGGCGTGGGCAGTGCATGGCTAGAAATCAAGCATCGGCGTGGGAAGTGCATGGCTGGAAATCAGGCAACAGAACACATGCATGGGCAACGTTTGGCGTGGGCAGTGAATGGTGGAGATCGCTCCAATAAGTATGAATAAACAATTAATGGTTCAGATTGTTTAGATGACTAAACCAACTCGTCAATTATATAGTGGTATAGATTCTACGGCGTAGAATTCAAAGTCCTTCTCGGTTCCCATAAAGACTTGTTTGAACATATGTTATTGTACTTAGTCCTTGTACATGTACTAATGCTTTATCTTACCCAGTGGTTTTAGTATTTAATTACAGATCAGATAAAAAAATTAACGTGACATATGAATTAATAAAGGTAAAGATGAAATCTAATGGAAATGATGTCTTAGTGAAAAAAATAGATCGATCCAGTCCCTAAGAACATGAAACGATGAAATTAGTGTTAGGCAGCTAGTTTCTTCCTCGTGGCGAACCCATCAGGCCCTCTCGTACTAGCACCCTACCGCCGTCAGGCCATCTTGCACTGGCTCTCTTCGCCGCTAGGTGCTCCCAACGCCAGATCCTCTTCGCCGTCATGCCCTCCCCGCGCTAGATACCCACCACAACCATGGCCTCCCGTGCCAGTTTTCCCACTGCCGCCACGCCCTCACCATGCTAGATATGATCTTGCCACCACCATGGATCATCTATTTTCCAAGCTCGGTACGAAATGTGGCACCTCGCCACCGTTCGTGAACTCAAGAAGATGATACAAAATGCTCGATTTTTCCATGCGACGTCGTCCTATTAGCTTACTAGTTCATTTTGTTTGATCGATGAATGGTAAATGGTAAAACTATTTGGCTATGATTTGTGCTAACTGCACGTGGATCGTCAACTGAATTATGTGATAATGCACTTGTTTTTTCCTTGGATATATGGATGACTTCTTAATTAGATGATCCAAGAATTTCTATCTAGATTGTGTTGGTGTCATTTTTGGTCACACGCGTGGCCTGAAAGATCTGTTTAACTCTATTGTAGGTCCTAAAAACATAGGATTCTAAGCGTGCTAATCAGTTTGACCATTCAACCGATAAGACATAAAAAATGTAAGTAGTGATGCTTATCGGCTGTCGAGCCAACAATCACAATACGCATCAAGTCATACATACTAGGCGAGAAAATCAAAAGCATGTGATACATTTAAACCATCGGGTGATGTAAAACACAAGTCGGACCATCAGGTCCAATTAGGCATTTGTTGGTGTATTTTTTGGTCACACGCATGGCCTAGGAGGTCGACTTAACTCCAGTGCTAGTTCTACAATCTTAGAGAAAAATGGTTCTGAGCGTGCCAATCAGTTTGACCCTGCAACTGATAAGGTACCAGAGAAAATAACATTAGTAGCAAAGCCAATTAGCTATCAAGTCGATGACTATAGTGAGAATAAAACAAAACACGAATAACTTGCACCGATCAGCCGTAGGGCCGATGACCATGGAAACACTATCGGGCTAAGCACACCATCAGTCGATAGGATAAAGTCCTTGTGTTTAAAGGCCGATGAGTACCTCCCAAATGCATGTAGAGCATGAAATAGAACTAAAAATAACCTATCGGCTTATACTCCGACAAAAACTAAACTCAGCATACCAAACAACGTATCCATATCATCAAATCATTGTAATGGCAAGATTGAACTTAACCAAGATAATTTATAATTACGAGAAATCAATAACACTTCAATACATCAGACATACTTTATTTAGATGAATGATATATAGCATGAACTAGATACAGTAGAACGAGATGTTGGACCTAACCGATGCAGCCTCAAACTACAACGCCTAACTCAGATCAATCTAAGATCAAAGTGATGCAGCCTTAGACCTAGCAAATACACCAAGATAAACCGGCGATCGCACTAACCAATCCGATGCCTCAAGAGATTGATATGATGCAGCCTTGAAGAACACGACCTAGTCGATGTGACCGTCGGGGTGGTGGGACTCACCTCTTCGCCGGAGATCAGAATGATGCAGCCCGGTTCTAAGTGCCAAGCCCCGCCGGGATTAACCTTGGAAACCCAAGGGTGGCGATGCGCCGAAAGAGTAGTTTTGTTGCGGTTGATTGTGTGTGATTTTTAAACCTATCTAATTGGATACATATTTTTAGTACGGAGACTTGCCATCCAACTAAAGTTCGTTGTAACCAATTCTAAATTATCTTTATCTTCTCCCATCTCCATTGACTTCCTCTTATCTAGCCATTTGTAATAGAAACGAACGGGCTTCGTTGACCAACCTTTGATTGGCTCCATGTCTTCTGTTGACCGTACGACATCCTTAGTGGGTCTGGGCTTCGTTGACCAACCTTTGACTGATACGCAGAATGCACACCATCGGGTAGATAATTGGGCAAGCGATACGCTATGCACTCGGGCCGATTGATAATCCCTAATGCTGATGAGATGTAACATAGAATTAAAGATAACCTATCGTCTTATACTCTGATAGAACATAAATCTAGTACACCTGTTGACAAAAAGATTTGGTAAAACCTAGGCTCACAAAATATGTTGTACGATCAAACAAAAGTCAAAGAGGTCCTGTCAAAGATGGTCAAAGAAGCCTGTCCATGACATGTAACATGACTGATGGAGATAAAAGTGAGAGAAGCTAAAGATGATCCAAAATCGGTTAGGATAGACTACTTGGACGGCAAGTCTCCAGACTATAAATATGTATTATTAGTTAAATCAAAACACATAATTCTGTCAAACAACTACTCGGCGTATCGCCACCCTTGGCTTCCCAAGGTTAATCCCGATGGGATTCGACACTCGAAGCTGGGCAGCATCATTCCGATCTCCGAGCGAAGAGGTGAGTCCCGCCACCCCTGACGATCGTATTGACTATGTTAGTGTCCTCACGACTGCATCAATTTGATCTCTTGAGGCATCGGCTGAAACAGTACGGTTGCCGGTTTATCTCGGTGTATTGGCTAGGTGTAAGGCTGCATCAGTTTGATCTCTTAGATTGATGTGATTTATGTGTGGTAGTTTGAGGCTTCATCGATTGACTCCAACATCACTCTCTATTGTAATTTTTTCATGTTGTATATTGTTCATCTAAATAAAGCGTGCCCAATGCTTTGAAGTATTATTGAGTTCATCGTGACTAGCTACTTTCTTGGTTAGGTCCAATCTTTTTATTGTGATGATTTTGATAATGCAGACATGTTATCTAACATCTTCAACCCAGAGTCATTTTCTATTCGCTCTTGGGGGATGCACATCGGCCTATACGCATAAATTACCTATCTTATCGGCTGATGATGTATTCTTCCCAATCGCTTTGCCTTGGTCATCGGCCTTGTGGCCGATCAGCGAAATCCATTCATGATTATATCCTTACCACAGTCATCAGCTTGGCAACCGATAGGCTTTGCTACTAACGATATTTCCTCTATTTCCTTATCAGTTGTAGGGTCAAACTGATTGGCACCCCTTGAACCATTCTTCTAAGATTGTAGGACCTGCACTAGAGTTAAGCAGATCTTCCAGGACATGCGTGTGTCAAAGTGTGACAAAAAAGACACCAACACGCTTTTTGGCACTCCCGGTGGGACCTTTTCAGTAACTCGACCCTAGCGGCCGAGATCAACGACGACAACATCATCCTAGTCACTCTAGACACGCTGAATAAAGAACAAAGGGCAAAGGTGTAGAGGCATGATGATGACTTCTAGAAGCTCTGCCTGCAACTCTACGGAATGACTTGGTCGGGTCCTATCCAAAGGGACCTACTACCAAGACCAGCTCCGACTGTAGGAACTAATCAGCTAATAGAAAGCCCTCAAGCCAGTCTCCAAGAAATCATTGATCAGGCAATTCATCACGCTCTGGTGAATCAATCTGGGATATTGGTCAACACCCTATATGGGTTGATCAAAAGGACTGTGGATGGTATTGTAGCTCATGATCCACCTCAAGGCCCAATGTACCTCCCTAACGGTCAAACAAGGTTGCTATAGAATCCGTAGCATACTCGGCCGACACCATAGCCATAAGGGCCGATGAGGCTGGAGCAGCCGAGTGCCTCGTTCGTCCATGAAGGGAACAAGATGACCCAACCACTGGTTCCCGCATAGAGTTCACTGCAGAGCGCGCTGTATGGCCATGAAAGGGGTGCATCGGTGCCACTTTCGACATCCAACCCAAGACTACCAAGACCAGAGATGCCTCGGGTGACATACGACATCACAAGGAACATACTTCCGGACCTAGTGTCACCAAGGAGGCACCCGATGGTATTCCTCCAGGGTATCATCGGGCGACATACTATGGAACATCGTCATACGGTGATGAATGGCAATATAGGAACAATGTTGCACTGCCAGACCAATACCAGTAGGTCCCAATACCCGATTGACATCCTATGTCAGGACAACAAGAAGATGACTACGTGAATCGGATAACGGAGGTGATTCGAGACCAATTTGGGTTGAAGCCCAAAGAACGGACGTACGTGTATTAGATGCCATACCCAGAATAGTTTGATCGAGTACCACTGCCAAGACGGTACAAGGTACCTGACTTCACCAAGTTCTTAGGACAAGAGTCGGTCTCCACGATTGAGCATGTCAGTTGTTTCCTCGCCTAGTGTAGGGAGGCATCGGCCGATAAAGTGCCAAGGGTTTGATTCTTCCCACTCTCTCTATCAGGATCGGCTTTCATGTGGTTTGCCTCACTGTCGGTAGATTCCATCAGAGGATGGGTAGATTTGGAGAAAAAGTTTCACAAATATTTCTTCGCCAACATTCATGAGATGAAACTCAACGACTTGACAGTTGTGAAGCATAGGATGGATGAGTTGGTACAAGATTATGTCTAGAGGTTCTGGGATGTATGGAGAAGATGTTATAGCTTGAGTCTCACTGATAGCCAGTTGGCAGAGTTGGCGTTCCAACGACTCGTAAACCCAATTAAGAAGAGATTTTCATCACATGAGTTTGAGAGCATCTCGCAACTAGTGAAAAGGGTGTCGGCACACGAGAGCCGATTCCAAGAAGCAAGAAAAGACATGTATCAGAAAAAGGTGGCATATACTCAGGCCTACTATTTGGAATCCAACGAAAATAGTGACTCTGATGCAGAGGTCGGGTTGGTCGAATGGTCCGAGAACAAAAAACAGGTTGCATACCATTGGGTGAAACCGACCGATAAGGAGGAAAAGTATGACTTTGACATCAACATGGCCAATAAGATATTTGATCTATTACTCAAGGATAAGAAAATCCACTTGTCACCTAACCACGTGATATCGACTGCTACTGAACTGAAGAAGAGAAAATACTATAAGTGGCACAATTCCCCATCACATCATACTAATGAATGCAAGGTATTCAGGCAGTAGATTAAATCAGTCGCGGAGCAAGGCCGAATCAAATTTGACGACGGGAAGAAGCCAATGAACATCGATGTACATCTGTTCCCAATCAACATGGTGCACGTGTATCAAATTGACAATCAGCATATGAAGAAGAGCAGGCGAGCTGGCAGTAACATCACCTCATCGGATCTCATCGAGAAGTACCAATGGATAACAAAGGAGAGTGGATGACTGCCCAGAATGTGGCACCAAAGGCAGAACACAAGATGATCACCAGCTACGCAACGTCAAGCCAAGGCCGCATGATCAAGAAGCCAGTCACGCTTGAGAGGCTCGGTCTCATCAGTACTGAGGAAATCAGCCAACCTGCCGATGGCGATACTACACCAAGAAAGTCGCAATGGCGCCCCTTTGGGATCTTCACATGGAACTAGAAGAGAAGAGTGCAACCTCTGCGGTAGAGAGAATTGATGGTACAGAGTTGCGACGAGGAAGTTTGTTAAACCAGGCGAGGTTGCACTATGGTTTTTGTGTTAGTGATGTGTGATTGACAAGGTTGCTCGATCTAGAGTGATGCGTGAGGGGTGGTTTTCTTGCATCGATGGGATCGATGTGTGAGTGGAGATTGTGTCTCGAGGGGATCGGTGTGCATCGTGTTTCGTGTTTTGGGCTTGTCTCATGTGTGCAGGGTGGAGATGCTATCTAATTGTCAATGGCAGGTGATCAAGGGTCAAGTGGGGAGCTCGATGCTAGAGGATCAAGGAGGCCGGGTGAAGTTAGGGATGATCTCAGGAGTGTACGGGGAGATAGAGCAAGGCATTGACGGACGGATGATCGAGATAGCGTGTCAACCAAGTCAGCGAAAGGGCGGCCAGTGCAAGTGATCAGGTGGCTTGAGGGGATCGAGAGCGGGAGAGACATGCTGGCGGTTGAGTTCGCGGATTGGTGTCACATGTCAGTGATCGGGAAGGCTTTGTCGGTTTCGGCTAAAAACCATCGTATCAGAAAGTGTTTTTAAATTCCAATAAATAGGAGTTTATTTTTCTGTCTAGTAGTCTAGATTAAGTGTAATCTTTTAGTATTTTTCGGAATTCTTAATTCTAAAAAAATATTAAAAGAATAGAGCCAATGTTGTAATAAATTAGGAGTATACTTTTGTGTATTTTTCAAAATTAATAATTCTGAAAATACATAATAGTAATTAGGTAAATACTTGGTCTTTTAACCCTAATGGCATTTTGGGGAATACCTTGATGGGCTTGCCTATATAAAGGACCCCATGCCTAGGGGATTAGGTGAAGAGGTGGCTGTAATTTTTGGCTGAACTTTTGGGGCTACCAACCACAAATTTCATTTTTGCTCTTCCATTTTTGCTGCCCTATTCTTATGCATGCACTGTTCATCAGCTTGAAAAGAACTAAGCGTTGTTCAGGTTGCCGGATTTGCTACAGGACGTTGCTCCAGCGCCAGGCTCCAGGTAAAGCTCTGCTGTATGCTGTTTCTTCAGTTTGTTTTTTCTCTACAGCTTGATTGGCACTGCCTCAAGTTCTTGCTCTGAAAACTGATGTGATTTCTTGATCTCCACTGTGTTTGTTGTGAGTTATCAAGAGCAAGTTACTATTGTATTCAAAACTTACTAGCAAATGCTCTTCTGATTTGAGTGTTTTGCCACTGCTCTTGAGTCAAATTTTATTGAACAATTGATGTGTTCTTGGTATTTGCTTGGATGTATTCCTGGATTTCTTCCATTTCCTGAGAGCAGTACTTTTTACCTGAAATACTCTCCTTGTTTTGGTATTCTGACTGATTCAGTTTATCATAATCTGCTTGTAGTATTTTGAACTGAGAAATTGCAAAGAACAGCCACCATGAATATGGCTTGAGTTATTCAATCGTTGATCTTGGTTCTGTTCTGATTATTTCAGTATTGAGTACTGGATTGTCTCTTGGCATGTTTGTTGAGCTCTTCCTGTTCTGAATATATTGTCAAGAACCAACAGTATTGTTTGTTCATCATTCAGTGCAATTGCAGACTGCATGTTCTTATTTTTCAGAGTCAGAAGTTGTTGATCATCTGAAATTTATGTTTACAGAACTTTGGCTAATTGACTGCATAGAAATTTCTGTTACTGAGAGATAACATTTGTGAATTCTTCTCAGCCTCTACTATTCATCATCAGTTTTCCATGAGAATAGTATTTGTTGCAGTACAGCATTGTTTGCCAAGTGAAATGTCTTGGTGTGATTTTTGAGCCTGTTTTGACTCAACCTTGTTTGGTCAGTGATACTGTTTCAACTTTGATCCTTTGTGAGTATTTCTGTAATCATATTTGTTCATCATCCGATAAAAAATTGTTTCTGTGTAGCTGATCTGAAAAATAGCCTGGGTATTTTAATTTGCTCATAAGCTGGTATTTGGTCCAGAAAACTCCAAAGTGCATGAATCACTTTCATTGGAAAATTACTTTGTAAGTGTTCACTTTGTCTGATTTAGAGTAGTGTTCGTGCTTCTGTTCCTGGTTTCACATGCTATTTTACTGCACTCAACTTTGTGATCTCTCGTATGAACGTTGCCGAAAATGCTCATCGGTAAAATTAGGAGGGTGCAAGCAAGGAAAGGTTGTCGCTGAAAAGATACGAAGGGAGTCTTCATCGTGGGATACATCGGGCAGAACTAGCTGATGAGGATGTTCATACTAGGAGTAATATACGAAGGGAAACTAGTTGGTCCGATCAAAGAACCCGAGGTAGAAACTTTTGAAGAAAATGGCCAGAGCCGTAGGAGACATAGGAAAAGTAGGAAAGAATGAGGCCATATCCCCCAAAGAGGAGCAGCGACGATACGTAGGGGCAGCCGATTCAAGAAAATCTGTAGGAAAATAAGTTTGAGTAAGAGGGAGCGCTCCAATGATATCAGTCATGTAAACAATAAGCCAAATGGGAGGAACCACGAGGGGCCTTTAGGTCGGCCAGTATGAGGTGGAGGAGGTAGTAGGTAGCCCCAAGGAGGTAGCGACCAAGGGGAATCCACACATGGGCGGCGAGCTGTTCGGCTAGAAATTGTATCTAAAAGGTCAGGGCCAGAGCTGGCACACAAAAGGCAAATTCTTCTAGTAAGAGGTTGAGGAAAGCAATGTGTTAACGAGTATCTACATGACATGTTTTCTTATTGTGCCTCACGATGTATCAACCCAGTTATCAGCTGACTTGACGCTAAGGTAGTGGGATGGTTGGATGTGAAAGGAAAAGGGATTGGCCGATGAATCGATGTTAACACAAGTTAGAAAGAAGAAGTCAGGTAGAGTGTGACTCATTGGCCTGTGACCAAAAATAAAAACATTCAAGGCATCAGACCAAAAGTAGTAAGATGTGGCCAGCATCGGCTCATTCTAATATTGCTCAATAAGGGAAATGCCAATGCAATAACTGATGCCAATATCATCCCAAAAGGTGCAGTAAGTAGCTGATACCCTAAGATACTAGTCATGCCAGCCAGGGATGGAAGAGGGCAATGATTCAAAACTAGAGTCCTAGTCGGAGGAGCGCATGGGAGAAAATTTAAAGGGAATCCGACAAGTTTCAGCATTTATGAAATCTGTAGGATTAAGATTGCCTAAGGGGCAAAGAAAAAAACAAGACAATTGAGTGGCTATTGGAATCCAGACTTGGCCTCGCAAGTCCTACAGAGAAAGGAGAAAACGGTGGGTAAGCTAGAAATAACCAAGCAATAATAAAAAAGAGAGAAGGTCAGAGACTTACCTCAGGGATCGCATTGATCGTGGCCATTGTAGCACCAATGGAATGCGGGTTCAACGAAGAAAAATAGCGAGCAATGTATGGCACTGAGAGCAAACAGCAAAAGATTTGGAAGACAAAAACAAGTGTTGGGTTGAAAGCGTAAAGAAGGAAATGAGAGTAATTGGCACTTATAAAGCAAAACATGACGCTCATGGTAGTTATTGGACGGCCAGAAGTGGAAGAGATAGAGCCAGAATTCTAGGTAAATATGAAAGTATTGGAAGGTAAAGGGTTTTGGCTGAACAATTGATAAATGTGAAAGGGAAAGTTAAGAAGACGTTATAGAGGGACATCTGAAAGGACATAATGCTAGATGGGCGATAATGACCAATAATTTCGAAGCATCAGTTACCTCTTAATGATCCAAAACCGGGGGGCATGTGTTGACACCAAGATTTGTTAAAACTCAGGCCCACAAAAGATGTTACACGGTCAAACAAAAGTAAAAGAGGTACAGTCAAATATGGTCAAATAAGCCCGTCCATGACGTGTAACATGACCAAATATGAAGAAGCCGATGGATATAAAAGTGAGAGAATATAAAGATGATACAAAATCGGTTAGGATAGGCTAATTGGACGACAAGTCTCCAGACTATAAATATGTATCATTAGTTAGATCAAAACACACAACTCAGTCAAACAACTACTCGGCGCATTGCCACCCTTGGCTTCTCAAGGTTAATCCTGGTGGGATTCGACACTCGGAGATGGGCTGCATCATTCTAATCTCCGACGAAGAGGTGAGTCCCGCCACCCCCGATGATCGTATCGACTAGGTCAGTGCCCTCGCGGCTGCATCAATTTGATCTCTTGAGGCATCGGCTGAAACAATATGGTCGCTGGTTTATCTCGGTGTATTGGCTAGGTATAAGGCTACATCAATTTGATCTCTTAGATTGATGTGATTTAGGTGTGGTAGTTTGAGGCTTCATCAGTTGAATCTGACATATCTCTCTATTGTCTAGGTCTAAGGTCGCGTCAGTTTTTTCATGTTGTATACCGTTCATCTAAATAAAGCATGTCCGATGGTTTGAAGTATTATTGAGTTCATTGTGACTAGCTACTATCTTGGTTAGGTCGAATCTTGTTATTGTGATGATTTTGATAATACAGACATGTTATCTGGCATGTTTTATTTATTCGTTATCGGGGGAGGCTCATCGTCCTATACACGTAAATTACTTATCTCATCGGCCGATGGCGCATTCATCCTGATCGCTCTGCCTTGGTCATCGACCTTGTGGCCGATCAGCGATATTCGTTCATGATTATATCCTTACCATAATCATCGGCTTGGCAGCTGATAGCTTTGCTACTAATGATATTTCATCTATTTCTTTATCAGTTGCAGGGTCAAACTGATTGGCACACCTTGAACCCTTCTTCTAAGGTTGTAGGACCTATATTGTTGTTAAGCTTATCAGCTAGGCCACGCGTGTGTCAAAGTGTGACCAAAAAAGACACCAACAATACCATAAGACACGTCTATACTATTAAATCATCATAACAGCAAGATCATACTTGACCAAGACAATTGCTAAATCACGAATGACTCATAATATTTCAACATATCAGACATACTTTATTCAGATGAACGATGTACAACATAAATCAGATACAATAGATCAAGATGTCAGACTTAACCGATGAAGTCTCAAAATAAGATATCTAATCTAAACCACACACCCGATATAACATGATTGATAATAGAGCAAGATGTTAGACTTAACCGATGAAGTCTTAACACTACTACAAATGCATGTTTGGCAGGAACTTACCTCTCGCTGGAGATCAAAGCGATTCAACCCCGTGAGAGAACAAGAACCCACCAGGAAGGCAAGTTTGGCAATGTGCCGAGAGTAGTTTTTCGATCTGTGTGTTGTTGTTGTCTTCTTTACCTAACATGTACATATTTATAGTCAAGAAACTTGCCATATGATACGATCCGTATCGTAACCGATTCTAGCTCTTATCTCTATCACTTCATGTTTATCAGTTCCTTCATATCCGATCATGCACAACAATATGGACGGACTTCTTTGACCAACCTTTGACCAGTATTCTTTGACTTCTTTTGACCATACTGTACCCTTGCTAGGCCTAGACTTAACCAACTTTTGCCATCAACACATGCCCCCCAGTTTTAGAGCATAAGTGTAACTAATGCTTCAAAATTATCACTCATTTAAGGTCTTTTGCACCATGTCATCTCAAAAGTCCCATTGAACTTTCTACTAGTAGCCAAAAACATTTCGTCTTCTACAATATTTAAGCCTGCTATATACCTTCGAAGCACTGTCTTCACATTGCAGAAATTTTCATCAACCCTTTCATCTTCTTCCTCTCTTTTCCCTTTTCGACCATGGAGGACTGTGATGGATGCCGCCTAGTTCAACGCATCTACTTCTCTTTTGTAGTAGCATCAGACTAGACTTCATTCCACACAGTCCGACAATGGTGCTGTTGAATAGGATCACCAAAAATCTAGCTCCTCCAATCCTAGGCTTACGGTTAATCTGGCACTTCCAAACCTATACTCATCATCATCATCTCTTTTTCCGAACGTTGCAGGTGGGTCCACCAAACCCGTCAGAATCAACTTGCCCCGACTGTCGAGGCATTGTTTTATAAGTATCCACCAGCTCCTTGTAAGACCGAGAGTAGCGACTAGAGGGGGTGAATGGGTGCATCAACAAATTCTTTCAAATCATTAGAAACAAAACAAATCGCCATGAAATGCCACAGATAAAACCAATGTTATCACTCTCCTATCAGATATGATATGATGTGACAGTTAGAGAGATCACAAGCACTAAAAATAATCTAGCCTAAAAATAACCGGTGTCATAAATGAAAAGACACCACAATAGTGCTCAAATACAGATTATAAAATCATTTAACTTACAGGCATTTCAACTAGCACAAATATAATCACCAACAATTTTCAGGCATTTAATCAAACATAATAAATGCAAAAGATAAAATGTTCACAGATGATCCAAAATGCACTACGAATACAGAGATATATATATCAATAAACAATCATAGTTCAGTCGAAAATTAAAGCACTTGCAGTAATTAAATCTATCTAGAAAATTAAAGCAAGTGCATCCGAAATGAGGACAGAAAAGGTTCCTGTTATATTGCTGTCTCCGGTTCAAACATTCTCCCAAACACTTGTGCAAATAGTTTGCTGTTGTGTGTTCCTGTGTGCCTCTACTGTGCGCAATGCAGCGGCACTCTCAAGTACACACGCGAGCTCCTACCGCGTGGGAGTTCCAGCGCCCTGTGAACTCCGCCTGCGCTGCTTCCACAATGCCTGCACGCAGCTGCTCACTGCTTTGAGTGCCCTGCTTGCTGGCCGAGTGAAGCGCTCACGCTTCCTTGCGCAATTTAGCATGGCGCCAGGGGCTTCTGCTTCCTCGTGTTGATACAACACCTCGCTTTGAGTGCTGGCGTAGCACACTTATGCACCCACGCGCCGATGACTGTGCGCCTCAGCACAACAGCTAGCTTGGGGAAGATTCACAAAGTCTTGTACGCAAGGCGCAATGAACTGCAGCCGAAATCAAACAGCAATGAACTGCAGCCGAAATCAAACAGGAAAAATGCGGCGGCTAATGAACAGTGGATTAAGGTGAAATAAAAGTTGAACTCTGATATTTCTTTTCAAATGAGTTGATGAAACCTATGATACACATGCCCTTTTATAGGCAATTCAAAAACTGAAAATGACACAAAGAACCCTAGGGTATAGACTCTGAAATACAGATGCGAGCCCAAAGGAAAAAATAGTAAAATCATAATTAAAGATAGATTGTCCTGATGCAGAGCTTTTGTAGTAGCTACGTCTTCACTTCAGAACGGTCTGATCTCAGATCAATGGTCCAGATTGGGGCGTTGGTTTTACGCCGAAATCGACAAACCGTCCGCTGTCTTCGCACCGAGTACCCGGATTGGGCCAGCCCGATACTATGGCTCTCTCAGCCCGGCAATCGCTCGCCGCCCGTTTA
This sequence comes from Zizania palustris, assembly GCA_019279435.1. NCBI lineage: Eukaryota > Viridiplantae > Streptophyta > Magnoliopsida > Poales > Poaceae > Zizania > Zizania palustris. Next base: position 20,845,830 of record JAAALK010000082.1, on the reverse strand, counting down.
CTTGAGTCAAACCTGGTCAATAGACTAGGAAATCTCCTGTCGTTCCTGGCCCATGTACATGGATTGGGAAAGCCCGACTATATGGCTTCTCTGCCCGGTAGTCGATCCCCGCCCGTTTACCCGAGATAGACACAGCCCAAGACACGACAGGTCTCATCTGCTCTTCCTTTTCACTTTGACTTCAGTTGACAATCACTCATCACTTTTGAAGCCACGAGACCCATGATATTCAACATGGCTCATCAATCCTGTCTTCTTCTCTACGCCTTCTACTCTTAACATTTTCTTTCCCACTCAGATTTCTCCACCGACGCTTCTGCAACTGCCTCATAGATCCTCACCGCTGACATCCTTCAACATCGCCGACCTCGGCCATCCCACCTATCACTGAATACTGCCGAAATGGTGACCAGTGCATTCATCCCCGAGGTATACGCCTGAAATTTTATTTCTCTTACTATTGTTTTGAATCTTCATATCTTCTTGATGCCTTACGCTTTCTCTTTTTCTTAGGCTTTCTTTTTCCTTTGTAGAACTTGAGGGATCAGATCTTAGTCCCTATTGCTAGCAACCCCTCATGTTTCTTTTTGGGCCTGATGGGCAATCCTGACCCTTCTGATATCATCAATGCCGAAACCCACCAAATTCCGTTTAAAAATTCTAGGATGCTTCTTTCTGAGTGGAATTTGAGCTTTAGACCCTTTCCTTGTCCTCTGCCTAGCTGGAGGGATTGGTAGCTCAAGTTATCAGCCGTAATCGTACCTTCTAGGATGAGATTGATATTGGACATTGCATCGGCCTTTCTCTCACTGAACCCTATAAAAATGATTCGATTCTTGCCCCTGCTTGTTACTTCTGGTCTGACGCCCTTAATGCATTCTTGTTTCGCCACGGGCTGATGAGACCTTCTTTTCTTGATGTCTTGGCTCTGTCCTCCATTGATATTGTTTTTCCAAGCAACGCCCTCTTTTTCCAATCTAAACCAATCCATCGTATTAACACCAAATCTTCCGGTGGTTGGAGTAAATACATCTCTAAACATAATAAAAATACCGCCCCGTGGATATCCGTGAACATGTTGCTTTCCTTAATCTCTAGCTAGAGAGATTTGTTTTTTGTGGATCCACCCTAGGTCCAACCTCCCACCTTCAATTCATGGCCAAGAAGCTTGCCATGAACAAGAAAATTCCCATTGGTCGATACCTGCTCGAGGCCACTTACCATCTCCTCCACCAAGTATCGTCCAAGTTATCGGCTGGTGAACCCGTAGGCCACTTCGGAGGTCCTTGGTGGTTCCTGCAACTTTGGCTCAATGTTTATGTGGTCAGAGTCACCGATAGTCCCCCTCTTGCCTTGATGGAATTCCCTTTCGTTTAACCAGAATTGGCCACCGCAATTTATCATTGATGCCTATCTCTAGACTAGGCAACCGCTTGCCACACCAGTGTACGAATGTCGCCCAATCCTTTGAGCCTTTGGTTTAAGGGTTATTATTGTGGCTTCCTCCATGAGAGGGTTATTTGGTACTCATATGATTCCTTGCACGAATACGAGCACTCTCATCGGCTGCTTCTAACCGATGTTTGTAGACACAAGAAGTCCATCTCCAAAAAAGCATCTTATGAATTCTATCACCCTACGGTTTGCTCATGGCAACTAGGGTTCGCTCAGCTCCCAATTAATATATTCTTAATCGGCCAACTCCAAGTCTGTGGAGAAATCAAGGATAACATGGAATACCATTGTCTGCTCCTCATGGCTGACCAAATCCCTCATGGTCATCTTACTTCCTGGTCGGCCTGCTGCGTAACCTCTACTAGTTTCGTCCAATGGTGGGGTGAATGGAAAGAGCATCTCTTCAACTGCCCTTCGAAGATGTATTGTCTGCTATTGCACCCTGACTTTGATGGAGCGAGTTCTGAGGTATGTACTTTTGATTTGCCTTATCTTTATTCATTTCGCTCTCTCTTAATTTCTTGATCATCTTTATATCTACAGGAAGGCGACCTCGACGCACCCACCGAGAGTTAGAGCGGCTGACCGATACATTATGGGCCTGTAATGTCCACCACCAATCTAGGCATTGGCACCCCCACTCCGAGAGATTGTCTCAACCTAAGGAGGGTCAAGACCCCAGGGCGCAAACACAAGGCGTCGTATGTAGCTGTGTGCCAAGTTACCATAGCTCGGACCGGCCAAGTAACTTTGCTAGTTTCAACTTCACCGCGTCCGGTAAACTTTCATCCTTCTTTCATGAAATCCTCTTTCAAATCATACGCTTAACATTTTTTCACATTTTTACCTTATAGTCGACGTCGATTGCTTCTCCAGCCGTGCACACATATGCTATTGACACCTCTCTACCGGCCACCGGAGTGTTCCCATCAGCTCAAGTTTATCTTCATTACTCTGTATCATTTTGTTTTGTATCTTTGGAACATAGTAATCGTCATCTTACTTCAACCATCGACACCTAATCCACTTGACGCCGCATATCTGCATGTGGCTAATGACCCTATCGGTGCTTCACTAGTTCTTGCCACTAAGGCTACCATCATAAAGGTTGTGGCCGACGCTGCTGTCGTCGACCAGCCTGATGCCATCGTCGGAACTCCTACTGATGGCGCCAATGATCCTTCTCAGGTACCTTCTTTTCCTTTAATTTTATTTTGTTCTCAAGAGATTTAAATCGGCCTTGGATGCAGCTGACGCCTAGTCCTACCGCTTCAACTGCCCCCCGAGCTGATCTTGATGAGGGGAGCGGGATGCATACTTTCCTTGTTGATGTAGAGAATGATGAGGTTGATGTATCTGCCAATGCCGATGACCCCCATTCTGCTGATCATGCCGGTCCAGCCAACGTAAGTACCCTTTGTGTTTGATACTCCATACAATTTAACTTCCACCTGATCCTTTTCTTTATTTTCAGTCTTTTGCACAGAAGTTCCCTTTTGACGTATTCCAATACCTTCAAGATGATGAGGTTGCCGATGCCCCCCGGTCGACCACACACTAATTGTCTTCAGAGGCGAGGGAAGTGCTATCGGACTTAATGCACCATCTTAGTTATCTAGTGAAGACTTTTTGTCAACAACTCAGGTTCCATAAGATCTCTCTTTAATGACATGCTGGACTTCCTCCCTCCTGACCTTACTGATATCTTGACGCTAGCGGCATATCTAGAGTACCATTGGCCAACGATCTAGCAAGCTCAATAGCGAATGGTAGATCGGGTGAACCGTGCATCGTAGTTGGAGGCCGCTAAGATGTATGATGATGCGGTACTTGCCAAAGGCACTTACCTAAGTAATCTTCATAATGAGTCATCATATGCATCACTTCACCTTGGGGAGCTGAGGATGGAGGAGGCCAATTTGATCATGAGACTGAGTGAAGTTCGGATGAAGATAGCCCATGAAGAGAACATCTTGGTCGCCCTCCCTGATCGGATCCAAGCCCAGGAACGTCATCTCAACGATGTTGTTCATTGTGCGCATCGACATCACCGTGCCATAAAGGTTGTTCTAGGATCGGATACCGAAGATCGGGTCATCATCTGGGGCGTAGATGACATTCGACAGCAATCAATCGAGGCGATTCACCGCTAATTGTTTTAAACTACTTATTTTGGACCATCGAGTGTCGTGTAACCCTTAGACTATTATATTCTTGTGATGTTATGTTATGATCTTCTGACCTTTTGTCTTGCATTTTTTGTGCATCTGAGGTTGATGTTTTACCATCGACCATCTATAGAAGATACTGTGGTATCGGCTATTTTTCCGATATCGTGTAGATCCTTAGGTATTTATCCATATGCTCAAGAAGTATTTCTTCAGATATTTTCCATTTAATGTCTTCCCGAACACTTCTCATTCTAAGAGCTCAAGTACATAGGCATTACCAGGAATCACTCGATGTACCCAAAAGGGTCCTTCCCAATTAGATGACAACTTGCCAAACCGATTATCTTTAGATCCGATCGGCAGGATAAGTTTCCATACAAGATCTCCTTCTTTAAATGACATGCATTGGGTACTGTTTTCTTATTACAATACCTAGCCACCTTTGCTTTATTCTCTTCAATCTTCTCAAGGGCTCTCAATCGGTTCTGCGCTAAGTCATCTAGGCCATATGTAATTAATTTGCAATAATCATCAGCCATAAGCTGGTCCTGTAGTGCTATCCTTATAGAGTCGATGTTATTTTCCCAAGGCAGTATTGCTTCGTGGCCATAAACTAGCTGATATGGTGGAACTTGTGTGGACCCATGGTGTGCCATCCGATAAGCCCAAAGTGCTTCCAATAGGGACCGATGCCAACACTTCGGTTGTTCATTAATCTTTCGCTTTATCAACTTGATCAAACTCTTGTTGGATGCTTTAGCTTGCACATTGGCTTATGCATAATACGACGATGAATTTAAGAGCTTGATTCCTATACCGTCTGCATATTGCTGGAACTCTTCAGATACGAAGATCGACCCTTGATCTATCGTGATGGTCTATGGGATCCCGAACCAATATACTATATGCCCCTTGATGAACTCAAAGGAATCGACAAAAGTTACTTTTCTGATTGGAACGACCTCTAACCATTTCATGAAGTAGTCGGTGGTTGCCAATATAAATTTATGCCCTTTGCTTGATGCCGGGTATCAAGCCAATCATATCAATGCCCCATCCTCTGAAGGGCCGATACTTAATTATCCCTTTCATTGCCGATGCGGGTGTTCTCTGAATGGCTCCAAACTTTTGAAAATCTTGGCACCCTTTATAATACTTTATGCAGTCTTCTACCATGGTCGGCCAAAAGTAGCCTACTCTCCGGAGTAGCCACTTTATTTTCTAAGCCGAATCGTGTGTCCCACATATGCCATCATGAACCTCGCACATCACCACTTTGTCTTCTTCATTGTTTATGAACTTAAGAAGGACCCTATCCATCATTCGATAATATAGATCTTCATGGAGAAGCACATACTTTGTAGCCTGATATCTAATATTTCTTGGTGCCGATGTTGAAGGGTTTTTTAAATAAGTAATGATAGCATACCTCCAATCATCGACTTCTATTTTTGTGTAAGGGTTGTGCTTCTTAATCTTGCCATCATCTCCTGGCACTGATTGTTGGCCCGAAAAGGTACAACAGGTAATCTACTTTATTGGAAGTTTCTTTTGTGTCAGCTTTGCAGACCGGAATCTTAGGAGCCCCATTCACACTATGAAGTACCTGAGTGACTTCATTAGTAGGCTTCGAACCCGAAAGGGGTTTCACTACTTCTGAAGTCTATCTTGATACAGAGTGACATTTTTTAGCCAAAGCTGTCAAATCCAGTGACGCCTTCTCACCACCACCTCCGTAGTGGACCACCATAGCTTCGCAGCATCACTTAGCCTAAATGCCACCCATCCATATAGTAGAGCCATGCATGGCCAAAGCATGTCAAGACATCCTGACTTCGAAGCCCCACCTTCGATGTACGTCCCTCCAGAGGGTTTCGCTCACCACCTTTTGAAGTCCATCCTTCATCCAAGGTCTCCGCATGAAGCATATTCATAAGCACTCCTTCGTAATGTCTACACCTAGAGCACACTCCCGAAGAGCCTTTTCCAGACCATGCCTTCGATGCACCTTGACTTCTAGACCTTCGTCAGGTATCCTTCCAAGTGCCTCCATCTGGATCACACTTGTCAGCTTTGCCTCACTCCTGAGGACTTGACCACCAACCTCCGAAGTGTCTCCTTCAGGAGCACCCCTTTGAAGTGCCTCGCCTTTGAGGACTTTGCTTCGAGGTATATTCATATGGAGTCCCCCTCTGCACTTCCTGCCTTCGACTGGCGCACCTTCAACCCGAAGACCGACCTTGACTTCACACAACCTCCATGACCCTCTGACACCAAGCTCCCTGCTTGCCCGGCATCAAGCTCCCCGTTGTGCCGGCCTCAAGCTCCCCGCTTGACCCAAGTCACTTGCTGTGGTGACCGTCCCGTCGCCTCCAAAGATACCAGCACACCATCGATAAGAACCAAGTGTTTCTGATACCCCGAAGGCCTTTCCGCGTAAAACACCCTCCAGTACACACTCCGATGCACCACCGAAGTATCGAACACTATGGTACAACCTCCAAAATGTATTATGTCGAATCCCTTCAACATACGTACTCCGTTGCATACTTGTGCAAACAGCATCTACCGAACCCTTTCGGTAAAGACTTCTGAATCCTTTCAGAGAGGACCCCTTCATACAGAAGAGCACTTATCAATCACTCATCACAAACTGAAACCAAGGCCCATCTCAACTTGGTTTCTCAATCTCCCCCTTGATGAGTGCATTGACTACCTAAATTCAAATTCAGGAAAAAATTAACTTTTCAGTACACAAGTGACTATAAAAACTCAGAAAAGAGCCAAACCATGTCACTTGATATAATTTACTCTCCCTATTTCAAAAAAATCCCCTTTCGGTAAATTTTCACCCTTAGCCACAACATTTGAAAAGCTTATTGTCCCCCTTTGGACCTTTTATATTTCTCCCCCTTTGGCAATGCAAGAATCAAGAAGCAACAAAATGCTGCAAAGAGTCTGAGATACTTGAGTGCAAATACATACGATGCTATGATGCCAATGATAATGTCTTAAAAATGCACTTAGCTTAAAGTAATACAATTCAGTTTTCATTTGAAGCACATTCTGTTTGATTTTCTGAAAATAAAAGCATCACCACTTAGACTAGCAACATAGACAACATAGGACTTGAACTGCGCAAGCTAGCAATTATCTACCTACAACAGCATATCCAATATAAGGAGCTTCAACAAACTTGTTATGCACTATTTTCATGCTTTTAGTTTCCTTTTTCTTTTAGTGCAAGGGGTTATTTGCTTGTAAACCTTATACTAACCAATCAAGCTAAGCTTAGGTCAAGAAAAGACCATCAGAAATTAAAGCAATGATTTTGGCAAACACTACAATATCCTAGTTCATACCAAAGTGCTATGTTAAGCAGTCTAGAATAGAGATAGTGTGAACAAACAAGCTTGGATCTTTTCAAACTTAGCACACAAGAGCTGGATATCAATTATTTTCATCATTTTATAGAACATGATTGTAATGAAAATCATTTAAATATTCAAGTTGCATTTTTGCATCCAAGATAAAATAATTTCAGCTACAAGGTATGTAAAAGATAGCTAAAGCAATCAACCTAAACATGCTAGATACCAGACTAAGCAGTGATCATGTTCTGAATTTTGCAAATTAAAATCATGCTCATGATGAAAGAGACATATTAACAAAAGCTGAGATAACATGTTTATGATAATTATACAAAGGCATATACATAAGAAATTATATTTAATCGCAATCATTTATATGACAAAAGCTTATGCAAACCAAATAAAACATGCTCCCCCTCTCAAAATGCCATAAGGATGACAAATACCAAGTTCCCCACGCAAATAAGCAAACCGAGAAGCATCAAGGGGTTTGATGAAAATATCGGCAAGTTGGTTCTAGGTATCAACATATTGAAGTTCAATATCACCCTTCTCATTGTGGTCTCTCAAAAAGTGATATCTCACATCAATGTGTTTGGTTCTAGAATGCTGAACAAGGTTGTTCGCTATGCTAAATGCACAAGTGTTATCACAGAAAAGTGGAACATTCTTAAAATCCAACCCAAAATCTCGTAAAGTGGAAACCATCCGCAAAATCTGTAAGCAACAGCAAGCTGCAGCAACATATTCAGCCTAGGTTGTGGATTGTGCAACGTAGACTGTTTGCAAGAAGACTAGTAAACGAGAGATGACCCCAGAAAATGACAAGTACCAGAGGTATTTTTCCTATCAATTTTACAACCAGAAAAATATGCATCTGTAAAACTTATAAGGCAAAAGAAGATGATGCAGAATACCAAATGCCGAATTCCAAGGTATGTCTAAGATACCTGAGTATGCATTTTACCGCTTGTCAGTGCGAAGCCCTTGGAGAAGCTTGAAAATGAGTGCACAGACATACTGTGAAGTGTATGTCTGGCCTCGTAGCTGTTAGGTAGAGGAGGGAGTCAATCATGTTTTGGAACTCCTTCTGATCTACCTCTTCTCTGTCCTCATCCGAATCTAGTGCAACTGAAGTAGCCATCGGAGTGGTGAGGGGCTTCGCATTAGCCATGTTGAATCTCTTGAGCATGTCCATGGTGTACTTCATCTGATGAACGAAGTTACCTTGTTTGCTTTGCTTGATTTGTAAACCAAGGAAAAAGGTGAGTTAACCCATCATGGACGTCTCGAACTCCCTGCTCATGGTATCTGCAAACTCTGCACCTAAAGCATGAGAAGAGCCACCAAAGATGATATCAACAACATAAATCTGAACTAGGAGGAAATATTTGCCATGCTTGAGAGTAAAAATACGTGCAACATGTGCACAAGTTTCAGCAAAATCAATCCTTTCTACTTGCGAAAAACCGTAAGAGACAAGTCTAGCTTTGTTTCTAACAACAGACCCATCCTCCCCTTGTTTGTTTTTGAAAATCCATTTAGTTCCATTAAAATGAACATTAGGAGTGGGATCAACAAGTGTCCAGACTAAATTTCTCTCAAAATTTTCATGTTCTTCATGCATGGCATTGATGCAACTAGAATAAGACAAAGCATGACTTACATCTTATGGCTCAAAAGAAGCAACTAAAGAAGAATCGATAAAATGAGCATGAGAACATGTTACCCTTTGATCAAGCTCACCAATAATCTGCTTTGAGGGTGCATCCTTTGGATGTGGTGCGGAGCCTCGCGTCGGGATGTAGTCTCCCCCTCAACTCTTACCGGGGAGCGGTCGAAGATGACCGATGATGAGGTACTCACTTCGGGGCCTCTTGCCGAAGTAGTCCAAGCTGGTCCGCTTTGGGGGTCGATGTTGAGGGAAGTAGGGGTTTATCCTCGAAGTCTTCGGGATCTTCTTCTTCAAAAATGGTCTCCTCGATATCCTTTTCACTGGCAAGCTCAAAAGAAGAACTAACAAAAGGGGTTGATTCATCAAAAGTCATATCACATGACTCAATGATAGTGTTAGTGTCTAAATTGAAAACTCGATATGAATGACTATGAGTGGTATAACCCAAAAAGATCCCATCTGAAGATCGCGACTCAAATTTGTCTAAATTTCCACATTTTAGGATAAAGCACCGACAACCAAATACTCGAAAATTAGTAACCTTTGGCTTTCTCCCAAAACATAGCTCATAAGATGTCAAGTTCAAAATTGAGCGCAAGAAACTTTGGTTTGAGATGTAACATGCGGTGTTTATTGCCTCTGCCCAAAACCTTCTAGGAGTCATGTGCTCATCGAGCATCGTCCTAGCCATTTCAACCAAAGTGCGGTTCTTCTTCTCAACAACTCCATTTTCTTGAGGAACCCACGAAGACGAGAATTGGTGTTCTATGCCATGCTCCATGTAAAAGTCAACAAAGAGGTTGTTTTTGAACTCGGTGCCATTATCGCTTTGAAGGAATTTTAATGCACTAGGGAGTTCCGTGAAAAGGCTAAAGCTAAGCTCCAAAAGTGTGAAAACACTTCATCCTTGCTTGCTAAAAATAAGACCCAAGAATAACGAGAGAAATCATCCACCACGACGAGGACATGCCATTTTCCACCTAAAGAACTAACCTGGGAATGACTTACAGTGACCATATGAAGAAGTTGTCCGGGTTGTTCAGTCATCACCATATTGACTGGTGAATGTGAGGGGACAACCATCTTCCCATGTCGACAAGGAGCACAAACTAAGTTCTTCTCAAATTTGAGCTTGGGCAATCCTCGGATTAGACCTAGGACACTCAAGCGAGCGAGCAAATCAAAGCTCATATGCCCTATTCTCATATGCCACATCTAGATCTCAGAAGATGGTTGTGCAACTAAGCAATGAGAAGAACTAGTCGACCCAGAAAAGTTAGCTCCAAAAATCCTCCCGATTCTCAGAATCTTGCAGATCAAAACGCCATCAAAATTGCGTACTTGAGAATTATCGTGTCTGAAACGCACTTCCAAGCCCTCATCAAGCAACTAATATACACAAAGCAAGTTGTACCCCAAATGTTCAACCAAAGCAACATCTTTGAGAGTTATGTTTTCGTTGATTCTTACCACACCTTAACCTTTCACATTGCTTCTTTGATTGTTCACGAAGGTGATGTAATCCTTTTGCTTGATTGAAGTGAGGCTGGAGAACCATGATGTGTTTCCGATCATATGGTGTGAACAACCGGAGTCCATGATCCACTTGTTCTCCAGGCCTCCGTCTGCTACCTTCACAAAATGATAAAATCTCGATCGATCAGTGCTAGGGTGAGTGAAACACTGACGAGGTATCCAACACTGAGATACTCGAGTAGCAGGCAAAATAGTAGTAGACTGTCTACGCATAAGATATGAAACATGATGAAAAGTGCGAGATCTACCTACAACATGAGGAAAAGAAAAACAACGAGGTCTCCCAACCTGTCGAGGACCAAATACTCTAATACGTGATCTAACACCATAAGAAACATGTGTACACCACTATGGTCAAAACCTCTCATGGGAGCATGGGGAGCCTCAACAAACATAGGACGAAAGTGAGACACAGACTCATGCTTACTTAAAGATGGGTAATGCATGTCACAAGAGCTCATCTTCTGAGAGCGTCGCTCATCCTTGATGCGAAGAAAACAGGAACCAACAAAATGACCCACCCACTGACAATATGAGTAATGAAAAACTCTCTTGCGGGCAATGTCATGGGTCTTGGGAACAATCCTCACAAGCTCCTTTGGTTTCTGTTGAGGGGCTTTCTTTTGTGGAGGTGGAGCTTTCTTGACTGGCTTGATGGTTTTCTTGGGCTTTTGTGCAGTGTCTAATTGGACTCTCTCTTTCTTAAGGGTAATGGGCGGAGTGAACACAGTTTTGCTCAGAGCATTCAAAGTAGTCCTCTCAAAATACAACCCTAAAGCTAACCCTGCCTTGTCACCGCACGTCTTGGTTTTGGCCAAGAGCAAATTGAGGAGCCATGCTGAATAGCGTGGGCCTCATGGCTCCAGATGTGATGAGTCATTGTCAACGATAGTCAAAGAGGACTGAAAAGAGAGAGAAGATCTGTTGCGTCTGGGCCGCGTGTGACTCAGGTACACGGGCAACAAGCGACTGTCGGGCAGAGGAGGCCGCGAAGTCGGGCTGGCCCAATCCGAGTACATGGGCTAGGAGCAGCAGAGGATCCATTGGACTGTTGACCGGGATTGACTCAGGTACACGGGCGGCGAGTGATTGCCGGGCTGAGGGAGCTGCGGAATCGGGCCGGCCCAATCCGGGTACCCGGTGCGAAGTCGGTGGACGCTTTGTCAGTTTCGGCGCAAAACTGACGACCGCTGATCTCGGATCTGACCGTTCTGAGGCGAAGCCGTAGCTGCTACGAAAGCTCCGCATCAAGACAAGTTACCTTTATTTAGGATTTTACTATTTTGCCTTTAGGCCCACAGTCTGTCAGTCGAGTCTGTAAAAATATCCTAAGGGCAGTTTCGGTCTTTTCCATTTTTATTCAGCGTCTGTAAAAATCCTAGGGTTGTTTCTGCATTTTACCCTTTTATTGGGCTGCCTATAAATAGGCCCCAATCCCTAGGGTTAGGGTTAACTCAATCAAATCAAAAATCAGAGTTCCTTTTTTATCCCATTCTTCTTCCACTGTTCACCAGCCGCCGGTGTTTTGTTTTCTGCTGGGAAACCGCCGCCACCGGCGTTTCTAAACCTATAGCCATCTCCATTAGCGCTACTCCCACTTTCGTTTCTGTGTGCATGGATTCACCGGCGTAATGATCTAGCGCGTGGGGTCCGTAACACCAAGCCTGATCCTTGGATTGGCTGCTGGGCAGTAAGGCATCAGGAGCCACGGCGTGTGCGGCCATGAGGTGTTCAAGGCGCTAAGGCCACGAGTAGTGCGCTGCTATCTGAGGCACGTGAGATTGCTGTGGAGATAAGCGTGCTAGCATTTTCTACGTTGAAGCTCACATCCAGTCAACAGCGCATCGTTTTGCGTTCCTGTGAGTAGTACTCATCCGGTATTTTTGTTCTTTCAAGATCCAGAGTTCCCTTTTTGTGTTGTTTTTTTTGCTGCTGTTTTGGTGGAAGCTGGTACGCTGTGTTGAAGCTTCTGGAGCACAGAAGTAGCACTGTTGTTTCTAGAAGAAACAAACAACGCATGAAAGGAGTTTGCACAAAAATCAAGTCCTGGAACTGCAGCTTTTATCAGCTGCACGCCTTCAACCAAGGGCTAGTTTCAACATACCAGGCAGCTTCATCAACACCTACTAAATCTACAACTAGTAACTAAAACACTAAACTCATTCCAGTATTATATCACTTGATGATTCCAGGTTATACTCAATGAAATTTCTGTGAGATATGCTTCAAAAATGCTTTCTAATTTTATTCAATGAAATACTTAGAGATTTATTCATGACATATGTTTGATGGATTTGCTATGATTTGGTGAAATCTTTGTGGAGATGCTATTTATTATGTGAATGACTTTATTCTGCCTTTAAGCACTGTGTTGGTGTCTTTTTGCTTAGGACACCGGTCGTTTTTAGGCTAGATCATTTTAGGTCTTGTTGATCCGTTTACTTTTCCTTGCTAAGTCTTTTGAGGTGCGTTAGGTGTTGGGAGCAGGCCATTGATTCGAAAGAATTTTTTAGGCGCCCATTCACCCCCCCTCTGGTCGCTACTTTCGGTCCTACAAGTGGTATCAGAGCCTGGTTAGGGTTTTTCCATACCTTAACCGGTTCTAAACCCCAGTAGTGATCATGACATCTCCTGGCAAGGTCCCGTCCTTGGAAGCTTATGGCTATAATTATTGGAAGACTCGCATGCGAGCCTATCTCATGAGCCAAAGCTCGGACATCTGGGACATTTGCGTTCACGCTACGTTTGTCATATTGCCAGTTGCTGAGCGTGATTCTCCTGGTATCATCGCCCAGCATGTGAACAATAGCAAAGCGGTGAACATCTTGTTTTCTGGTTTGGGTCCCACTGAGTTTGAGCGTGTGAGCCATCTCTCCACTGCGAGAGAGATCTGGGCTACCCTCCAGGCACACCATGAGGGGACAGCTCAGGTCAAGGCTCGGCTCTATCAGACCTACCGGCGTGAGTACGAGAACTTCACACAAAAGCCGGGTGAATCTGTTGAAGCATTGTTTGGTCATTTTCAGTCGATCATAAACAAGCTTCGGGACAACAAGGCTGAGGGTGTTCTGTTGGTCTCAGATCATGAACAAGCGCTCAAGGTTCTTCATACCTTGGACCCAAAGATCTGGGAGATCAAGGTATCCTCTATCATTGAGAGCACTTCTTATGATACCTTGACCATTTCTGATTTGTTTAGCAAGCTGAAGGCCACCGAGGTTGATACCCAGTTGAGATCAAATCTCACTGGCTCTGGATCAAAGTCTCTGGCCCTTGCTACACCTTCTGTTGATCCCTCTTCTGTGAGTTGTGTTGGGTTCTCTTTGATGTCTATCACTGAGGATCAGCTTGAGTCGTTGGGAGATGATGATTTGTGTCTGTTTAACAACCGGGTGCGTCGTGTTTATGACAAAAGGATGTTCAAAAGACACGGCACAAAGACCGGATGCTTTGAGTGTGGTGATCCAGGACACTTCATCGCCGACTGCCCCAAGCGCAATGGCCACAAGAAGGGCACCGGTGGTGGCTTCCACGACTCCGGCAAGCACGACAGCTCCTCCTTCAACAAGGGCAAGCCAAAGACCAGATTCTTCAGAAAGGCCCTGAAGGACTACCGGCGAGAGAACAAGAAGCGCGACAAGGCCTTCTTCGCTGAGATGGAGAAAAGCTACTCCAAGCGGTCCACATCTTCTTCCTCTTCATCGAGCTCAAGCGATGAGGAGATCATCATCAGGAAGGGGAAGGACAAGGACGATCCAGCAGGCCTTTGCTTCATGGCCTTCGGGGACAGACCGAAGAGCCGCTCACATCAGCGCCGAAGATCCCGCAAGAGTTTCTGCTCAATGGCTCTTGGGGATAAGAAAGAGAAGAGCTCCTCCGATGACTCCGACGACGACGACAATGAAAAGGTATCATCTTATGAACGCGAAATCGTTGATTTACTTGAAAGCAATCGTCAGGAGTTAAAGTATCGGGAAAAACTGCTTAGAGGGGCTAAGAAGAGGATAGATGAGTTAGAGAGTGAGCTTGCCGTGGCCAACGGCAGAATTGAGAGTCTATCTTCTTCCCCTTGCTTGGGTGATAGCAGTGAGTGCCCAAAGTGTGAGGTGCTTCTGTGTGACCTGTCGACTCTGAAGTCCAGGTACACAGAAAGGGTTGATGAGAGGGACGCTTTGTCCACTGAGCTTGAGAGCGCTCAGCAGGAGCTAAAAGATGCTCATGCCACTGTCGTCGCACCCTGTGTTGATTGCCCATCCCATCTAGCTAGTTTAGCTGAGCTGAAAGCCAAGGGCGATGAGCATCTGGGTGTTTTGGAGAGAATGAGAGCTGAGCTGGCGCAGACTAGGCTAGAGCTTGAGACATTGTCAGTTCCACCCACTGTTTGTGAGAACTGTCTGTCTCTTAGACTTGAGTTGATTAAGCTAAAAGCCGAGAAGTCTGTCCAGATAGATAGTGAGTGTGAGACCTGCTTGTCTCAGGTGGAGGTACTAGCTTCCTTGAGAGAGGAGCTAGCTGATTCTCAGAATGAGAACTTTTACCTCCGGTCTATCCTGAGTTGGATCAGTGCCAGAGAGCCACAGCTCGGCATGATGATCCAGCAGTTCAAGAGGCAGGATGGGTTTGGGGTAGGTTATACCTACACCAAGGCTGACTTTGAGAGTGCCATTAGCCGGGCAGTGGAGTGGAGTAAAATGACTCCTGAGCAGAGATATCCCAAGACCCATTCCACTGATTCTTCCCAGGCTTGTCAGCCCAAGGATGGAGTGATCCATGAACCACCCAAAGCTCCACCCAAGAAACCCATCTGGGTTCCAAAGCCCAAACTCCTTCACACTTCTCTAGACTCTCTTCCTGGACCCTCTAAACCCAAGAAGACAACACCAAACACCACTAAGCCCAAGAATCCCAAGCCTCAACCTCATCACAAGAAGCCCACCTATCATTGTGAGTATTGTCAGAGAGACGGGCATCTTGCGGAGTTTTGCTTCAGGAGGAAGCGGGTTGAGAGAGCAGAGAGAGCTCGTGGTGGTCAGGAGCAGTTCTACCAGCAGGGTGGTAGACTGCGTGTTCCTCGACGCGGGGAGAGGCTGGAGGCCAGGCCACGTCGTGTAGGTGGTGGTAGAGGAGACGGCTTTCATGCCCGTGCTCCAGATGGTGGTGCTCGTTCCGGAAGAGCTCCAGGCCATTTTGGCTACGGACCTGGACCTCGTAGCCGAGGTTTTAGGCAGAACCGAGGACCGCGCTTTGAGTCGCGTTTTGGTCCAAACTTTTCTGATGATTTATGCTTTCCGTCTTTTGAGCAGATGGCTCGACACTGGTTTAGCTCGTTTGCTAAACCCGGTGCCGGACCATTTGCTCCCACTTACAACCACTGATTGTGCAGGATCAGGGACTGGAGGACGTTTGGATTATGGATTCAGGATGCTCTCGCCACATGACGGGACATCGCAGATGGTTCTCCAGTCTCATTCCCCCGAGCTCCAAAGAGTACATCACCTTCGGGAACAGTGGTCAAGGGAAAGTAAGTGGCATTGGCTCAATTCGCATTTCAGACCATTTTTCTTTGAAGAACGTTGCTTTGGTTGGAAACTTGAACTTCAATTTGATTTCTGTTTCGCAACTTCTTGAGGATGGTTTGGAGGTGCGTTTTAAGAAGGGCAATTCTTCTGTGTTTGATTCTAGAGGGTCTTTGATTTGCCAGATATTACCTTTCGGTAAAGTTTTTCGGATTGACTTCTCTAGTTCTTTTGGCCCTTCTCGCTGTTTAATTGCTGGATCTTCTTCTGAGCTCTGGAAGTGGCATAGGAGGTTAGGCCATTTGAGTTTTGACCTGCTAGTCAGGTTGAGCTCTATGGACCTCATCCGAGGATTGCCCAAGCTTAAGATGGAGAAGGATCTAGTTTGCCATCCCTGTCGTCACGGGAAAATGGTTGCCGCTTCTCACTCACCTGTGACTCAGGTGATGACTTCGTATCCGGGCGAGCTGTTACACATGGACACTGTCGGTCCAGCTCGGGTACGCTCAGTCGGTGGGAAGTGGTACGCACTTGTGATTGTTGACGACTTTTCTCGATTCTCGTGGGTTTTCTTTTTGGAGTCTAAGGATGAAACTTTTCATTTTGTTCATGACCTGATTTTGAAGCTGAAGAATGAGAACAATGGTCGGCTGCGAGCAATTCGCTCCGACAACGGCTCTGAGTTCAAGAACTCTCAGTTCGTCAGCTTCTGCAGTGATCAGGGTCTTGACCATCAGTTTTCTGCTCCTTACACTCCCCCACAGAATGGCGTTGTGGAACGAAAGAACCGCACGCTAGTCGAGATGGCCAGGACGATGCTCGATGAGCACAGGACTCCTAGGCGTTTTTGGGCTGAAGCCATGAACACGGCTTGCTATCTGGCCAACCGCATTTTTCTTAGAGCTTACCTTGGTAAGACCTCATATGAGTTGCGGTTTGGCAGACAGCCCAAGGTGAGCCACTTGCGAGCGTTTGGCTGCAAGTGCTTTGTGCTCAAGAAGGGAGGGCATTTGGACAAGTTTGAGTCTCGTTGCTGGGATGGTGTTTTTCTTGGTTACGCTTTGCATTCTCGAGGCTTCCGTGTTTGGAACCTCGACTCCCAGCAGCTTGTCGAGACTTGCGAGGTTTCTTTTGATGAGTCCTTGCCTTCTTTAACTCCTTCTTTTGAGCTTTCTGGTGATGGTGAGCTCGGAGAGTCCATCTTCGAGGAAGATGAGGATACTCCAGCTGCTGATGAGGGTGGGCCTTCTGCACCTCCTGCAGAGCCCACACCTTCTGAGACTTCGACTGAGGACGAGGGCGGACCTCTGATCACTTCTTCCACTTCGATCGAGCCCCCTCAGTCGAGTCCAGAGGTGCCAGCTGCTGACTCCGGTGAGGTGACTTCAGATCACCAGGGATCCCGAGCAGTTCAGCGTGATCACCCCTCAGAGCTCATCATCGGTGATGTGTCTTCAAGAACTTTGCGTTCGTCTGTTGACTCTCTTGCTGTGTTTGCTGAATCTGCTTTTGTTGCATCTTTTGAGCCCAGAGACATTTCTCATGCTCTTTCTGACTCGAACTGGATTAATGCCATGCAAGAAGAGCTTGAGAATTTTGTCCGCAATCGGGTTTGGACTCTAGTAGAGCTGCCACCAGGATGCAACCCCATAGGCACCAAGTGGGTGTTCAAGAACAAGCAAGGTGAAGATGGGGTTGTGGTGCGCAACAAAGCTCGACTAGTTGCCCAGGGTTTTTGCCAGAAGGAAGGTATTGATTTTGAAGAAACCTTCGCTCCCGTTGCCCGTCTTGAGTCCATTCGCATTCTTTTAGCTTTTGCCGCTTCGAAGGGTTTTAAGCTTTTTCAAATGGACGTCAAGAGTGCTTTTCTGAACGGGTACATAGAGGAGGAGGTTTATGTTAGGCAGCCCCCCGGTTTTGAGAACCCCAAGTTTCCTCGACATGTTTTTAAGCTGCAGAAAGCTTTATACGGGTTAAAGCAAGCCCCCAGGGCTTGGTATGACCGGTTAAAGCAGTTTTTGTTGGGGAAGGGCTTTGTGATGGGTTCTGTGGATAAGACTCTCTTCTTGCTCAGAGATGCTTCAGATTTTTTAGTCGCTCAGATATACGTGGACGATATTATCTTTGGCGGTACTACTAACGATCTTGTGTCCAAGTTTTCTGAGCAGATGCACAGCGAGTTCGAGATGAGCCTCATGGGTGAGCTCAAGTACTTTCTAGGGCTCCAGATCAAGCAGACCAAGGACGGCACCTTCATCCACCAAGGTAAGTACACTCGTGACATGTTGAAAAAATTTGACTTTGGTGGTGAGCTGAAGCCGCAGATGACCCCAATGGGTACATCTGAGGGCCTGGACAAGGACGAGAGCGGCGTCAAGGTCAACGAGAGAGAGTTTCGAGGGATGATCGGTTCGCTGCTGTACTTGACGGCGACGAGGCCAGACATACAGTTCGCCGTGGGACTGTGCGCGCGCTTCCAGTCTTCACCTCGCGCGTCTCATCGGCAGGCTGTCAAGCGCATCTTCAGGTATCTCACTTATGCGCCTGATCTCGGTCTTTACTATTCAGCATCATCTTCTCTTGATTTATCTGGCTTTTCGGACGCTGACTTTGGTGGGTGCCGGTTGGATCGCAAGTCGACTTCCGGTACTTGCCAGTTTCTCGGTTCTTCTCTTGTCTCTTGGTCTTCTCGAAAGCAATCTGGAGTTGCTCTTTCGACCACAGAGGCTGAGTATGTAGCTGCTGCTAGCTGCTGCTCACAGTTGGTTTGGATGATTTCCACTTTGAGAGATTTTGGGTTGTTCTTTCCTACCAGAGTTCCTTTGTTTTGCGACAGCACCAGTGCAATTAGTGTAGGGAAAAACCCATGTCTCCATTCAAAAACCAAACACATTGATGTGCGCTTTCACTTTTTGCGGGATCAATATGAGAAAGGTGTCATTGACCTTGTTCATGTTGATACCCATCATCAGTTGGCTGACATTTTCACCAAACCCCTAGATCAGTCTACTTTTGAGCGTTTACGAGGGGATTTGGGTGTTGTGTATCCTTTTTAGGATATTTTGAGTCAGTTCATTTCTTTCTTCTTTACTCTTTTCTTGAGTCTTTTTTGTGTGTGTTCATATCATACATATTCACATATCACACTTTTGAACCTGCTTCTGTTATATGATTGAACTGCTTTACTTATTCTAGCTGGTACATGCTTTTGCTTACTTGTCGATGATCATGCTTTGCTTCAGCTCATTGGATATGTCTGATATCTGTCATATGCATGGCTTTTACACTTTAAACTTGAAAAATGATCACCATTGCTTCTGGTAACTAGCATGTGTAGGCTGAGTGCTATTGCTATCTGTTACATGCCTTGTAGCTAGTTCATCACATAGATGCAGATATGCAACTTGGACATCTTTATGCTTTAACATGGAAAATGTGCTATAAAAATGATAAAAATCAAAAATGAATGAAAATTCCATGCCTTTTATGCTTGAGTTGAAAAGATCCAAGTGGGTTTGCATTGTCGCATTGCATCGTTCTGGACTGCTTACCATAGCACTTTGGTATGAACTAGGACAGTGTAGTGTATGCCAAGACCAATGTCTTAAGCTTCTGATGGTCCAGTTCTGGCCTAGGCTTGACTTGGTCGGTTAGCATAAGGTTTGACATGCAAATAACCCTTGGCAAAAATGAAAAAGGAAAATGAAAAAGCCTGAAAATTAAAAAGACAACAAGTTTGCTGAAGCACTTTGTTTTGGACAATGCTTATCTTGGTAGATATCAGTTAGCTTCTGCATCTCATGTTTTACCTCGCTTGTTAACTGGAAAATGTGGTGATGCTTTTGTTTGCAAAAACTGAAAAATGCGTGCTAAATGACTTTCTTTGGATATCATCTGTTGTACTGATCATGCCATGTGACTTCGACAGTATGTCTTTTGCTATACTTGTTAGATGTTGTAATTGCAGTCAATCATATCTGAGAAGCATGCTTTCTACACTCCACCCGCACCCCAGTTGCATTCATTGCATAATTTGAGGGGGAGTTGCATTTCAGGGGGAGTCTGCGTCTTAGAGTGCTTGATGAGTTCACTTGTCAACAAGGGGGAGAATTTTTGGTATAAGAGTTTAAGGGGGAGTTTTGGCTTTCTCTGGGATTTGTTTCAGGGGGAGTTTTTGTCCCGTTTGTCCTTACTCTTTTGATATCCTTGTTGTTGTTTCTAAGATCGCACTCGTCTTCGAGCTTTTACTTTATTTTCTTCTTCTTCTTTGTTTTCTTGTGTTTTGTTTTCGTGTTTCCACAGTTGCTTGCAGGTACTGAAGAGCAGATTAAGAGAAGTGTTGACAATGCACTCATCAAGGGGGAGATTGAGGAGCCATGCTGAATAGCGTGGGCCTCATGGCTCCAGATGTGATGAGTCATTGTCAATGATAGTCAAAGAGGACTGAAAAGAGAGAGAAGATCTGTTGCGTCTGGGCCGCGTGTGACTCAGGTACACGGGCAACAAGCGACTGTCGGGCAGAGGAGACCGCGAAGTCGGGCTGGCCCAATCCGGGTACATCGGCTAGGAGCAGCAGAGGATCCACTGGACTGTTGACCGGGATTGACTCAGGTACACGGGCGGCGAGTGATTGCCGGGCTGAGGGAGCTGCGGAATCGGGCCGGCCCAATCCGGGTACCTGGTGCGAAGTCGGTGGACGCTTTGTCAGTTTCGGCGCAAAACTGACGACCGCTGATCTCGGATCTGACCGTTCTGAGGCGAAGCCGTAGCTGCTACGAAAGCTCCGCATCAGGACAAGTTACCTTTATTTAGGATTTTACTATTTTGCCTTTAGGCCCACAGTCTGTCAGTCGAGTCTGTAAAAATATCCTAAGGGCAGTTTCGGTCTTTTCCATTTTTATTCAGCGTCTGTAAAAATCCTAGGGTTGTTTCTGCATTTTACCCTTTTATTGGGCTGCCTATAAATAGGCCCCAATCCCTAGGGTTAGGGTTAACTCAATCAAATCAAAAATCAGAGTTCCTTTTTTATCCCATTCTTCTTCCACTGTTCACCAGCCGCCGGTGTTTTGTTTTCTGCTGGGAAACCGCCGCCACCGGCGTTTCTAAACCTATAGCCATCTCCATTAGCGCCACTCCCACTTTCGTTTCTGTGTGCATGGATTCACTGGCGTAATGATCTAGCGCGTGGGGTCCGTAACACCAAGCCTGATCCTTGGATTGGCTGCTGGGCAGTAAGGCATCAGGAGCCACGGCGTGTGCGGCCATGAGGTGTTCAAGGCGCTAAGGCCACGAGTAGTGCGCTGCTATCTGAGGCACGTGAGATTGCTGTGGAGATAAGCGTGCTAGCATTTTCTACGTTGAAGCTCACATCCAGTCAACAGCGCATCGTTTTGCGTTCCTGTGAGTAGTACTCATCCGGTATTTTTGTTCTTTCAAGATCCAGAGTTCCCTTTTTGTGTTGTTTTTTTGCTGCTGTTTTGGTGGAAGCTGGTACGCTGTGTTGAAGCTTCTGGAGCACAGAAGTAGCACTGTTGTTTCTAGAAGAAACAAACAACGCATGAAAGGAGTTTGCACAAAAATCAAGTCCTGGAACTGCAGCTTTTATCAGCTGCACGCCTTCAACCAAGGGCTAGTTTCAACATACCAGGCAGCTTCATCAACACCTACTAAATCTACAACTAGTAACTAAAACACTAAACTCATTCCAGTATTATATCACTTGATGATTCCAGGTTATACTCAATGAAATTTCTGTGAGATATGCTTCAAAAATGCTTTCTAATTTTATTCAATGAAATACTTGGAGATTTATTCATGACATACGTTTGATGGATTTGCTATGATTTGGTGAAATCTTTGTGGAGATGCTATTTATTATGTGAATGACTTTATTCTGCCTTTAAGCACTGTGTTGGTGTCTTTTTGCTTAGGACACCGGTCGTTTTTAGGCTAGATCATTTTAGGTCTTGTTGATCCGTTTACTTTTCCTTGCTAAGTCTTTTGAGGTGCGTTAGGTGTTGGGAGCAGGCCATTGATTCGAAAGAATTTTTTAGGCGCCCATTCACCCCCCCTCTGGTCGCTACTTTCGGTCCTACACAAATCCATCCTACTCTTCCGTTCAGTGCATTTATCCACCACAGAGAGAAGGTAATCATTCTCAGTCATGAGCTTTTCTACATGCCCTATAGCAAAATTGAGTTGGTCCTTTAGGGTATTGCAGGTGGCATAAGAAGGCTACACATCCTTAGAACACTCAGCACTCTCCAATCTAGCCTTCACATGCTTGTCTCTTAAAATAAAGTAATCAATAAGTAAAGGACAACTTAAACAAACATCAGAAGTAGGAGGTATAGACTCCATCTCAACAAGCTGCCTCTCTGCAATCTCAAGCTTATCGATAGCTTGAGCGTGCACAGAGCGAAGCTGGGCAAGCTTACTCATGACAATAAAAAAATACTCACATTCAGCATCATCAGACTTAGATCTAATCATGGCAAGTTTAGTGCATGTAGATTCATGTATAAGTTCTTTCAGTTCACTAACAGCTTTGACAAGTAGTCTATCCTGTCTAACCAAGGTATCATTCAGTTCATCTACTTTGATAGAAAGTTGGTCATAGGATAGAGTTACCTCAGATGAGTCTACCTCATCATCGCTGTGGATGCTGTCAGCCATGAAACAAAGGCCAGTGAAGTATTTCACCTTCTTCTCCTCCTTGTTTGGAGGCTCCTCGTCATCATATTCGGGCTCCTCACTCGATGATGTGTCGATGTTGCTGAGGGCCACCATGAAGGCTCTAGAAGCAGCTTTGGCTACACTCTTAGCCATCTTTCCGCGCTTACCCTTTGAAAAGGGTTTCTTGTCTCTCTTTTGGTGTTTGTGGACACTCTCCTCTATCTTCTTAAGCCTAGGGCAGTCAGCCTTAATGTGGGAAGTGTCACTACACTCAAAACACCCTCGAGATCCACCTCTCCGCTGATCCTATCTGTCATTGTAGAAACGGGTGAATTTCCTGATAATGAGAGCAAGCTCTTCATCATCCAGAGTGTCCACCTTCTCTTTTGTAACATAGTCCACAGAGGACAAAGCAAAACCTCTTGCAAGGACACAATTACCAGATATACTAGGTTCTATTGGGGTGCCACTGCTAGAGCCAGAAACTAATGCCATGGAAGGAGGAAAGGGGTTTCTGTGCCATATAAGAGATTCCTTGGCAATCTCGATGGACTTCATCTTGATAAAAAGATCATCACAGGTTAATGTGTCGTAACCTGTGGACTCCTCAATAATGGATATCTTCACTTCCCATATGCTACAATCAAGAGCATAGAGAAGCTTGATAGCCATCTCGTGATCAGAATAAACCAAAGTCCCAGTGAACCATAAATTGCTCACTATCGCATCAAAGTGAGAAAACATGACATCTATAAATTCATCGGGGCCTTGTACAAACAGCTGATACTATTGATTGTACGTACTTTGGTGCCTAACCAGATCTGAGTTGAGCCCTCATGAAAAATAGTGAGTGTAGACCAAATTTCCCTAGTCGTCTTAAGGTATTGAACCCTATCAAACTCATTCCTACTCAAGCTAATGAACAATATATTTCTAGCTTTGTAGTTAGCAGTATACTGATCTTTCTCAGCCTGAGTAGTGCGAGTCTCAGGAATTGTGTACTTGGATTATACAATCTCCCAGACCGCACTTCCTTGGCTTTGAAGATTAGCCTCCATACACACCTTCTAGTATGTAAAGTTTGTCACATCGAATAGGATAATTTTACTAACTATGTCCAATTGTTGGACAAAAAAGGCGACCAAAGACGGGGTGAATGGGAGCTTTAAAATTCTCTTCTAAAAAATAGACTTCGAACACACCCTTCAAAGTGTCTTGTTCGGAGGTACTGATTACACTTCGAACATAGGCTTCACACAATGAAAAATTTTGATGTTCAGAAGGCTTCTCTCACACCCGGACACCCAAAAACTCGAAGCAGAGCTTCGCAAGAATAGGCTCAGCACACGGAGGTGCCTGGATTCAGACTCCGCATACCAACACTTTGCTTTAGATAGAATTCCTTCGAAGGACTTTGTTCTGATGCTTTGCACTATTAACTGGTGTTGATAGCAAAAAATGGCATTAATGGTCAAAGTTATCAAAATATCACTTTTTGGTAGTTTTACCGAAAATATGCCAAGACTTGGCACGGGCCGGTCCAACCGCCCATGTAGGCCCGGTCAGACTGGCCATATGGGCTCGGTCAGACCGGCACAACCCAAGTCTGAGCCCATTTAGTTGATTTCGGAGGATTTTTATCCCTATTTGGTTTTGGTTGTCTTAGACTCGTGCACAATTCCAATTAGAAGCCCAGGACATCATGCCCAACCTCTATAAATAGAGGCAAGACCGATTCAAGAACCCCCCAAAAAAACCCTAATAGATCAAATCTATTATCTTCCTTGAATCTCGTTTACTTTCTTTGCCCTAGTTTTAGCCTAGCACGTACATCTTTGTCGGTTTGTGATGTAAACCATCCGTCCGCCGCATTGTAATCATGGTAAGTCCTTGTCGATTCACTCGTGAATCGTCCGTTTCATCCACGTAACGGATTTCTATTGGTTTTATCGCTTTCTATTGGTAATTCAGTCTCCTGGCCGAATTACTTTGATCTCTTGGTATTTTCTAAAGTATTTCATCACTCCTAACTTCTCCAAGAAGTTTGGTCATGACCCAATCACGGGAAGACGTCGTCAGAGCCCGAAGGTCGTCTTCTAGGGACTATCAGTCTGACCGGCGGTCACTCCACGGTCCGACCAGCCCATGTCCTATTGTCATTTGATGCGCCGGCACGCTGCGGTCCAACCGGCGGCACAAGGCCGGTCTGACCGGGCTTCGTAGAGGGCTCTGGAAGTCCCTTCGCGCTGGAGATTGCCTCGCACCGGAGATCACTTCGCTCTAAGGTAAATCCCGACCCCTTCAGTTGTACACGGTCTGACTAGAGGTGTAGCCTCGGTCCGACCGACCGAAGGGTGGAAATACCCCTTCGCACCAGCGTGCCGAAGCCCCCTTCGGCGAAGGCTTCGCACTACCGGTCAGACCAGCCATGTGCCTTTGTTCCAACAGGACTCCCTTGGCCAGTCTGATTGCCTGTCAGGCTTCAGTCCAACCGTCCCTGCTATCGCTAGTTGGATTTAATTAGGTTATTTATCGTTTTTAGTTATTTTTCCAGCACTTCGGTTAATTGAGTAATTTTAGAATTATTATTATTTGATTGCCTGGTGACTTTGTTATCCCCTTACCACGGTTTAAGGATTGCCAGAACGCGACGTCAACGTTTAGCGACGTTTTTGGATCATCGAACCGGCCCAAGTCCGGGGGCACGTTTTCGTGTCACCTTCGGTGAAGGCTTCGCACTGACGATCAGACCGGCTGTGTGCCTTTGGTCCAACTGGACTCCCTTAGCCGGTCTGACCACTTGTCAAGCAGGTCCAACCGGCCCCGCTCTGGCCGGTTGGGTTTAATTAGGTTATTTATCGTTTTCAATTATTTTTCCAACACTTCGATTAATTGAGTAATTTTGGAATTATTATTATTTGATTTCCTCGCGACTCCATTATCCCCATACCATGGTTTAAGGATTATCGAAACGTGACGTCAACGTTTAGCAACGTTTTTGGATCGTCGAACTGGCCCAAGTGCAGGGGCACATTTTCGTGTCAACAACTGGTACTAGGCTTTTGCAAATGGAACATACACCAAACGAGACTTAAGAAAAATGGCACAGTGAAAATCACAGGCTTCATACTCTTGAGACAGGATAGTACTTTGCTAGAGACACTCGAGGATATACCTCTAGTTCTCATAGAGCAAACGTATGCTAAAAAGTCAATCAACATAGCATTCGCACCCAAGATAACAAGTGCCCCTTCGTTAGCAAGAACACAGAGTAAACACTATGGTTTATATAGAACGAAGTGCACTACAAAAACTCAACACAAGAAGTACGAAGAACACAAATATAAGTTCTTGCAATCAATGAATTAGAAACAGGATAGAAATTTCATTGCAAGAACAAGGAACACAAAAAGCTCACAAATCACAAGTTTGTGGTGGCTAGCCCTAGGATACAATGAGTACAAAATGTTCTAAACCTAGGTAATAATGTTGCCCGAGATCTTAGCCTACCTCTCATTTTATAGGACAATTCAGACATGCGAAGTGACTACAGTACCCCTAGGGTTTACAAGTTTTCTACCACAGGTAGTCACGAGGGTACAACAGGTAGTCTACTTTATTGGAATCTCCTTTTTGTGTCAGCTTTGTAGACCGAAATCTTCGGAGCCCCCTTCTAACTATGAGTGCTTGAGTGACTTCATCAGTACGCTTCGAACCAAAAAGGGGCTTCGCTACTTCCTAAGTATGTCTTGATATGGAGTTTTTGAGACAAAGTCGTCAAAGCCCGTGACGCCTTCACACCATCAATTTTGGAGTGGACCACCATAGCTTTGCATCTTCAGTTAGCCCGAACGCCACTCGTCCATGTAGCGGATTCATGCATAGCCAAAGCACGTCAAGACATTCTGACTTCGAAGTCCCACCTTCAAAGTACCTCCCTCCGGAGGGTTTTGCTCACCTTCTTTTGAAGTCCCTCCTTCGTCCATGGTCTCCGCATAAAGTATCTTCATAAGAACTCCTTCGTAGTGTCTCCACCTAGTGAAGACTGCTGAAGAGTCTTCTCCGGACCATGCCTTCAATACACCTTGACTTCTGAGACCTTCGTCAGGTATCCTTCCAAGTGCCTCCATCCGGATCACACTTGCCAGCTTTGCCTCACTCCTGAGGACTTGACCGCCAACCTTCGAAGTGTCTCCTTTCAGAGCACCCCTTCGAAGTGCCTCGTCTTCGAGGACTTTGCTTCGAGGTATTTTCATACGGAGTCCCCCTCTGCACACTACTACAAACTGTCACTGTAGTGGCGTTGGGCGAAACCACTGTAGTGGCGGGCCATTAGATGCCCGCCACTAGAGTTGCTGGTGCTGACGGCAGCACCAGCGCCCGCCACAACTGCTGGTAAAGTAGTGGCGGTCGGTGATGACGTCAGCCCGGACCGCCACTAATGTACCAATAGCAGTGGCGGGCGCTGGTGCTGCCCGCCGCTGCTAAGATGGCCGCCACTAAAGTAATGATGACATCACTTGCGACCACCACTACTATTCTAGCTATAAATGCGCAGCGTCTTCCTCCCCGAGCTCTACTGGAGTTCGCATTCAATTTTGTCCGTACAATGGCGACAAAAATCTAGATAAAGAGGGGGGAGGCTTTGTTTTCGTTTCTTTTGAAGGATTTCATTCTAGGAGGTAAATCCATTCCGAATCTCACATTTATTTTGTATTTAATCATGTATACAATGAGTTATTATCGTTTTTCTAATTTAGGGTTTGTGAATAGAAATTTTCAAATAATCTCCCAAATGAACAAATATGACCCTCCTCACAATTATTCATCACTTGTATATTGATTTACGTCATTTTAATCTCTTTTTTAATTTGATTTATGATTATAGATCTAGAGTTATGTTGTTTGGAGAGAGAGAGAAACCAATATAGTTAATTTATTTAATAATTTTTTCTGCTTAATAAGTAGTTTTAATTAAAGCATTGAGGATTTTTAATTAATGTTGTTATGAGCGATAATAAATCAATATATTTTCAATTTGTAAATTAATAAAATTAACAATAATGATTTTATTAATATTTTTTCAAATAATATATGTTTTAGATGGAGCACAGGTCCTGGATGTACTCGTCCAACGACGGAGATGTGGTGGCATATTTTAACAGAGTAACTGAATTTACTGAAGCTGCCGCACAATATGCTTCCCGTCAGAGTGAAGAGGCAATATATTGTCCTTGTAAAGTTTGTAAAAATGAAGCGATGTATCCGTGTTCTGATCGTGAAACCATACGATTTCACTTGTTGAAAAATGGTTTCGTGAAGAACTATTATATATGGACGAAACACGGTGAGATGGGCCAAAATCCTCCTGAAGATTCTGATGTGCCGCAAGATGCTCATCAACATAGAAGAGGTTGTGATCATACATCCGACATAACACATGATGATGTTGATCAACATGATGATGATGACGCCTTTGATGTGGAGGAACTGATGCGAAATGTTGCGCCTGAGGTGTTGTTGCAGAGAACTACAACCAAAGGATACGATAACTTTGAAGCACTTGACAAAGCATCAAAAAACCTTCTTTACGAGGAACGCCACGGATGCGATAAGCAGTATACTGTGTTGTACACAATTCTTGAGCTTATGAAACTGAAGGCCAGCAATGGATGGTCTGACACCAGTTTTTCAGATCTTTTACAACTCCTAAAAAAGGTTTTGCCAAAACCCAATGGTTTACCATCTGATACGTACCAAGCAAAGAAGATGATTTGTCCGTTGACTTTGGGCGTTCAGAAGATTCATGCATGCCCGAACCACTGTATCCTATATCGAAAAGAGTATGGATTGTTAGAGAGATGTCCGCAGTGCAACGCGAGTCGATACAAACGTCCAAATGACTGTGCGGAGGACTACAATGACCATCCTGGAAAAAAGATGGAGAGGAAAGTTCCGGCCTTAGTAATGTGGTACCTACCGGTGATTGATCGCTTGAAACGTATGTTCTCTAATCCTAGAGATGCTGAACTATTAATCTGGCATTTCGCTGGGCGAAAGAAGGACGGAAAACTTCGGCACCCTGCGGATGCTAGGCAGTGGAAATCATTTGACTTGGCCCATCCAGATTTCTCGGACGATCCTAGAAATATCAGGATGGGACTTAGCACGGATGGAATGAATCCCTTCGGTGAGATGAGGAACCCACATAGTACGTGGCCAGTCTTTCTATGCTTGTTCAACATTCCATCATGGTTGTGCCATAAAAGAAAATACCTTATGCTCACTACTCTAATTTCTGGTCCAAAACAACCTGGCAATGACATTGATATCTTTCTAGAACCTTTGATGGAGGATATGAAACGTCTATGGGAACATGGTGTCTGTGTGTGGGATGAGCACAAGAAAGAGCACTTCAATCTAAGAGCCATAATCTTTTGCACCATAGCTGACAACCCAGGACGCATGTCCCTAACAGGACAGGTTAAAGGAAAGACAGCATGTGTAGTGTGTGTGGACCAGACAGAATCTATGCATCTTCCATCATTCGTTAAGACGATATATATGCGACACCGCAGATTTTTTACCAAAAAACCACAAATATCGAAGAAATAGGAACCATTTCGACGGTACAATCGAGCTTGGACAGCCTCCACGAAATCGAGATGGCAAATTTCTATTCGAAATGGTAAAGAATATCAAAGTTGTTTTCGGAAAGAAGAGGAAGAAATCTGAAAAAATTTCAAAGGACGCTCCATTTAAAAAGCAGTCGATCTTCTTTAGATATTTGCCCTATTGGAAGGAGTTGGAGATTGGTCATGCTATCGATACAATGCACGTTGAGAAGAATGTCTTCGAAAGCACTATCGGTATTTTGTTAGACATACCGGGCAAATCAAAAGATGGACTCAAAGTACGAAGGGACCTTCAAACTCTCGGAATTAGACCCGAGCTTCACCCACAGGAAAGGGCCAATGGAAAATTTTTCCTTCCGGCTGCTAGCTATAACCTCACAATTGACGAGAAAAGATCAATCTGCAGGTGTCTACATGGAATTAGAGTTCCAACAGGATTCTCAACGAATATAAAGAATATTGTCTCCGTAGCAGATTTGAGGATGAGCGGCTACAACACTCATGATTGTCATGTTATGCTTGGGCTATTCCTCGCCATCGCAGTAAGAGGAGTCAAACATTCATTTCCGAAGATGGTGATAACACGCATGTGTCACTTCTTCAATGTCATATCAAAGAAGGTGATCGACACTGAAGAGTTAAATGAATTACGTAAACAAATGAGGGAGACTATGTGTCAGCTTGAGATGTGCTTTCCTCCTTCATATTTTGATATTATGGAGCACTATATGATACATATAGCAGACCAAATCTTTGTTCTCGGTCCAACGTACCTGCACAATATGTATGCGTACGAGCGTCTAATGGTTATCTTCAAGGGTTACGTACGAAATCGTGCTTATCCAGAGGGTTCCATGATAGAGGGCTACACGACTGAGGAAGTCATTGAGTGCTACGCAGATTACATAAGAGATGGAAGACCAATAGGAGTTCCCGTGTCGCGGCACCATGGAAGACTCACCGGTAAAGGAACTAAAGGCAGGAAAATCATACGAGATAATAGTTATCAAAGAATAAGAGAATCACATTACAGTGTAATGCATCAGTTGGCGATTATGAGACCATATGTTGAACAACACCTACAAGAGCTTCGTGAAAAGAATGAAGATCACGATGAACAATGGATTATGAAAGAACACAAAATTTATTTCACATCATGGCTGAGGGATCTAAACCTTTCGATCGGAGAAACCGACGAAGAGATGATGATAAATAAATTGTCTTACGGTCCATTGAGCATGGTTAAAACATGGCAAGCGTATGACATCAATGGTTTCACATTCTATACCAAAGCAAAGGATCAAAGGAGTCAGCGCCAAAATAGTGGTGTCAGAGGAGAAGCAGAAGATAGCACTGGACAAAAGAATGCTTACTATGGATACATCGAAGAAATATGGGAACTTAACTACGGGAACTCTATAGAAATCCCTGTATTTAAGTGTCAGTGGGTGAGACATCCAGAAGGTGTGGAGGTGGATGATTACGGGTTTACGATAGTTGACCTTAATAAGGTGGCTTATAAAGATGACCCTTGGATACTCGCTCAATCCGTGGCACAAGTATTTTACATACTTGATCCTAAAGATGAGAAAAAATACATCGTTGCTCCAGGAAAACAAAGAATTGTTGGAGTTGATGGAGTCGAAGACGAAGAAGAATACAATCAGTTTGATGAGGTGCCGTTTTTCGTTGACATATCAAGGATCAATGTGGTTGAAGCAAAACTGTCATTTGGCAGTGTGATTCCTTATCTACGCACCAATGGCGATGGAAAATTAGTTCAAGGCTAGATCATTTATGTTTAGTTGTAAAATCAATTATGTCATTTATTATTAAAACATTTTCAAGATCAAATGAGGATTGAGTGTTGTGAATTATTCATGTCTTGTAGTTCAAATTGAACTTTTTTTGACTTTGATCATAAAAACACACTTAATGAAATAAAAACAGTACACTAAGGGAGAAAAAGTAAAGTGAGGCAGAATAATACCAATTTTTTAAATTTGATAAGTTATGATGTATTTTTATTGTTAAAAAAATCAAGTTCAAACTAGAATTTAATTATGAATAAAAAAGTCATGAAAATTAGAATAGAAATGTAAAAAAAAATGTTTGGATGCTAGCAGCAAGGTTCGAACCTCAAACCGCCTGCAGGCAGCAAGGTTCGAACCTCGAACCGCATGGCACCAAAGCAACCCCCGCACCACTGCGCTACTAAGTCTTTCTCGACTTGAGTGGCAACGTATGCTAGATAACCCCACCAACGTCGGATTAGTAGTGGCGGGCATGATGACGTCACAAGACCGCCACCGCTATCATTTTAGTAGTGGCGGGCATGCTGACGTCATCATGCCCGCCACTACTAAGACACCTATATATACTTTCCACTCCCGCCGTCCGAAAACCTAGTTTCATTTTCTAAACCCTAAACTCGCCCCCCTCCTCCCGTCGCCGCCGTCGACGTCCTGGAGCACGTCGCCGCTGCCCTCCGCCCGTCGCCGCCTTCCTGGGAGCCCGTCGGCGCCGCCCGTCGTCGCCGCCATCCAGTCGATCAGTAAATAATTATTAACCTACTTCTTTATTTGGTCTTATTTTATTCGAGCTTAGGGTTAAAATGATGGAGGATTGTTATATTAATTTATGCGTGGTAATATAATTTAGTATAATATTACTAGTAGAATGCACTATAACAATAATGTTTTTTAATCTACTGTAAAAAATTTCTGAGAAAAAAATTTCCACTATAACAATAATTTTTTTTAATGTACTATAAAAAATATCTGAGAAAACAAATTTCCACTATAACAATAATGTTTTTAATGTACTATAATATTACTAGCTTAGGGTTTTTTAATGTTATATCAATGTGACAAAAAAATGCAGATGGCTCCTCCTAAGATTGAACCAACAAACAGTCGATCCTCAGACTCTACATCAAGTGGCGTGTGTGAGGTTTGCAAATGCGGTAAACATAAGGTACATGATGGTATAGTTTGCAGTTGTTTGGCGAAGAAAGTGATTCTCATAATGGACTCCGACTCGGAGGACGACTCGCGATCGCCGCAACCAGATAGGGTAAGTGTTGTGCTACGGAAGAATGATGAGACAACCGGTGGTAGAGGGAAACATGCCGAGGCTAGCGGTGGAAAAGGGAAGCATGTAGAGCAATGCGGCAGCAAGAGGATGAAGGAGGCAAGATCCTCTTTTTATGCAAATTTTATATTTTTATCATCCAATTCAATCATTGATAATAAGTTGTTCTCACTATCGTCGCCGCGTGTATTTTCTTGTTCAGGAACATGGAGAGAAGTTTAGACTGCCTGATGATGCCGAGTTGGTTGAGGATTGGCAAGTTGAGGCTTTTAATCTGTTTAACCAGAAATAGGTTGGGTTTGTGCCGAGGAAGAAGAAGAAGCTCCAAACCATATCTTTCCTTTGGGTTTGACCAGTAGTGCGTTTCGATGTGTAAGCTGGTTTCCCCAGCCTGGACTTGTGTTTGTTTACTTGCTTTCAAATAAACATGATGTGTCAAAAGCGAGCCCCCGCACCACCGCGCTACAAAAGTCTCGATCATATCGTAACAACATGTAATAAAAACACACTTAATAATAAAAACAGTAAACTAAGGGAGAAAAATACAAATTTTTGCAATTAGAATATTGGTGTTGTATTTTTATTGTACAAAAAGTTTCAATTTTCAAAGGAAGAATAAACTATAGATAAGTTATGATGTATTTTTATTGTACATGTTTATTAATGAAATAAAAAAAAGTAAAGTGAGGCATAAAAATACATATTTTCTAATTTGATAAGTTATGATGTATTTTTATTTTTAAAAAATCAAGTTTAAACTAGAAT